>PVIR01002560.1:0-88960 GCA_004026965.1 Petromus typicus | reverse complement strand
AGATAGACCCTTCGGCTGTAGTCACTCTTCAAAACCAATGTGTTTTAAACTTATTTTAATGACAGAAAAAGGGAGAACTTGTGTCTTCCCAGGAGAATAATGTCCTTTCTGTGTTTATAGATCAAGGGTCATTTATCGGACTGTTTCCAACATAGAGCTTCTAAATTCTTGGAGCAATCTCAAACAGTGAGCTTCAGAGTTTCTCCTGGGATAACTGGACATCATAGGATACTCCTGTGCTAAGGACCTTGGGCCCTCTCTTCCTCTTACTACTGTTTGGTCTTTTTTTAGGTGCCTCACAGAATTCCTCCAAGACTAGGTTCAGGATCACACAAGACAATTGATGCATCAGCTATTAAAACTATAATCCTGAAACTACTAGTGATGCCCTATGAGGTATATCTATATAAGAATGCTTGCATTGCTACTCAGGGCTCAGACTTTGGAGTATGGATTCCTCTGACCCTGCTGGTATAATAAGGAATCCTTCTCTCTTTTGTGCTGCTTAAGTTTTTGGCTGCCAAAAACCTTCACTTAGCTATAACACTTGGCTGTAATACTGGGCTATTGCACTTTCCCATAACACTGAGACTCAGTTTAGCAGAAATAGGAAGACACATACACATATGCATATGTATAAACTCAAATACCTGACCATTTACAAAACACAGTTACATTGAAGTTCAATATCTCCAAGTAAAGAATAATACACTTGTTGGAACATCCAAAGAATTTTTAACTGGAAAGGACCACTGCAATAGTATCCTGAAATACCATCTTTGAGTGTCTAGTTTGAAAAATCTTCAAGAATAAGGTATTTGATGTCCAAGAATATATCTATTTTTGATAGCTTTAAACTATAATTGATCAGGATCCCTGGAAAGGGAAAATAAAGTCTTGTAAGGAAAAAAGAAATAGCAAGAAAGACTTATAGACAGAACAAATACATTCACTAGTTGGCAAAAGTTCTTAAACAGAGTTCTTCTTCCACTACCATGGCAGGAGGCAGCTGCCAGAAAGAAAAACCAAATGATAACAAAAGAAACCACAGAAGAGTGCCTATATGCCATAAATGGATCAGTCCTTAACAAGCTAAACATCTTCCTTTCTTCATCATAAATGACAGAAATTTGAATTATCCCACCAACTAAAAAGTGAACAAAGTATATAAAATAAATAGAATCTTCCCAGGATATTTTGCTTTCTTAGAATGATAGACAAGTGCATTAACTCCACATAAATTACATGCCTAACTACACAAGCTAACAACATGCTACCACATACCCATCACTCTGCTTCTCTTAAGTGGGTTGAACTTGACCTTCAGAGCCCTTGAAATGCAAAAAAAATTTACTCTTTTCTGACATTTATGAGTGTCTTTTCTGCTTGACTGCCTTTTACCGTCTGGAAATAATAGTGAAAGCATTGTGGACGAAACCTGCTATAAACACTGACAAATAACAGGAAAGGCAGACAGTTTTATTCCAGGCAGGTGAAAACTAATCTAATCAAATCTAATTCTCTCTCTTTCTGTAAGCCTACCACTACGTTCAATTTATTTTTTGATTAGGAGTGCAATATGATAGTACTCTGCATACAACAGTTAAATGATACTCAGGCTTACACTTTCCCTACAAACAATTCTGATGAAACACTAGATTATTAAGAGGGTTTTTTTTCCTAAAGAAAAAGAAAACATACACTCACGCTAAAGATAAGTTCTAAGAAGGCTCTAAGAGAAATTTTTCTCAGTGCTTTTTAGACTTTGAAAAGGTACCAAGTATTTCTATCCTAGCCAATAATAGTATATTCTTAAGAGAAAAGTGTACCTGGGTGCTAGATTTCAGAAATTTAACAAAAAGAGCTTTGGAAAATACATACCGACTAATGACAGGAAAGATGTGACATTACATGTATTTAAATACTGAATAACAGGAACAATGACACTCGTGACCGCAGAACAGTTAGCAATTCCATTAGCAAGGAACAAAACACTATGTTCTTCTCCCCGAACAAATGGAGAGCCCCTCATCAAAATAGAGCTTTCTTAGTGCACAAAAAATGATCAATTTGCCTTCCTGTTAAACATTTCCATTGACAAGGAAACTGCCTTCTCACTCCTCACAATCAAATAAAGCAAATCAAGCTTTACTATGCACAGACTTTTACTTACAGCATATAAGTTATCAGGCAATATCACTCTACCATGTTTGAAAGTTTATAAACAAGAAATAGACTGAAGATCTTGCCTAAAGAAAAAGGAAAAAACTACTATTTTACTTTATCTTCAAATTCACCATAGACTATGCCTCCCAGGTCAGACCAGGAAAGCTCTTTCGGTACACTGGGATTTCAGCAAGGTGTTTCAGTGCTTCTTGTATTGACCTTGTAGACTGTAGGAAGCGTCGCAGCTGTGCTGCTGAAGAAGGAAGCCCTGACCCTACTGTCTTTTGGCTTTGGTTATAGTCTGAAGTTTTACACTCTGCTTGTTTTTCTATTAACTATCAAGGTGGCTGTGAGCTCTTTCAAATTCAGTTTGTTCCTGAACACAATCAATAGAGAGACAAACCTCTTCTAGCTAGAGCTACTTCTATGTAGACCTACTGACCACAAATACACTAGGTCAATGCTGCCACATGGGGAGAAGAGACACTGGTGGCACTTGTCAAAGAGTTCACATTTTTATTGTGAGCAACTCCTTTGGAAAAATCGGCAAAAGACACAGCACTGCAACAATAGCTTTATTCATTACATCAGTATTTGAAAAACTTGGAGTATAGTAGAAAGATTAGTAAAAAATACTACACTCAAATTTTACATGGATAAGTAGGATAGGTTATAAATTCAACTAAAAAAATGTTTAAACCATTGCTCTAATAAGAGATAGGTGTAAATGTTGCATTAGTTGGAAAAAAATAAAACCCTGAGGTTTTAGTTGACCAGGAAGTGCATATGGATTGACACACATGCTAAAGAAAACAATTAATTTAGGGGACAAGGGATTAAACTAGAGTGATTAACTGTCAATGAAGAGAATACTTGCATATTCATTTTTGTGTAGAAGATAAAAATGGGTTCACCAAACGAAATTTAAAGGAGATAAGCTTTTACTTCCTATGAGTAACTTTGTGTCACATATTAGAAAGGATTGATGAGTATTTAGCAGGTTCCAGGCATAGAAACAGCACAGACTAACCCTCAAGGAGCCCACAGTTCAGCAATAGTCTTTCCTGTGGAAATGAGCACTCCAAAGGAAAACGTCATTAAGACTTACTGCTGACTTTTAAAGAAAGGAACATCCTGTTTGGAGTAGTTAAACATAATCTTTTATCTTCAGTTCTAGGTTGCTGTTCCCGGTGTGGTGAGGCACTTCCTGTAAACTTGCATACAGGGAGTGATCTGTATGGGTCAACACTTCAGCCACAAGCGAAACTTAAAGGGTGAACCCCTGGCTGCCACGTCATTCTTCCTTTCCACAAGCAATTCATTCAGGTATCCTCAGTCCTGCACGTCCTCGAGCTGTAGACGCTCTCTGGTTTCTCACAACCACTCGTCAGTGACTGGGCAAAATGGCATCATTTCCTATGGTACTGACGCTGCCGCTCCTAGGGAAACAATTCTAATTTGGGCCTGAGGATGCTCCACCTTCCAATGAGATGGAGCATCAACAAGCGCTCATTTTTAATGTTGCTGTCAGAATATTAAGTTCCCGAGAAGGTTCACTGCTCATTACTGGTTAGGGCAATGTTTTATGACAGGCTACAATGAATACAAATCCCAAGAATGATCTTGGAGGGTTCTCAAAATAGAACTGCAAAGTATCCCTCCCCTCCATGAGGCTGCCGTGTCTTGTGGCGATAAATCTCACCCCCAAACACTGCTTATTCAATTTAAGACTGTGAGCCCAAGAGAGATTAATGAGAAGAGTTGTCCACTTGTCAGAGCTAGAACACAAGATCTATCCCATCTTATTTCATCTTCAGGTTTAATCATTATAAGTGTTATGTAATGTGACATTCACACATTATTGAAGATACTCAAAGAACAAATTGCATCTCACTAATCAGCAGACCATTTTTCATTTTTGTGCAGGCTCTAAAATTAATGATGCCCTCCCATCTTTATTAAATCATTTTTTTAAAAAAAAACAAGTTATATTAAATAAGAAATTGAACAGAAGCCCAGTAAATACTCCTTTCCTTTATTTCTCTTTCTCCCCCTCTCTCTTCTGCTGTAACAATTTGGTGTTTTTCCCTTAGCTAACCAATTCCAAGCACTGTTAGAAAGAGGCTTAAGGAGCAGCAACTTATTTTGCTCCGGTTCGTTAGATCTCTGACAAGCAACTTGCTCCTTCAGGATCCCAAATGTTCTTTTCCCACTTGATTCTTTCATGTCTGTTATTCCTCTTTAACTCAGTGGCTGCAACACATTTGGATGTGATTGTCAAGCTGCTAATTGGGTCCCACAGACTGTCCTGGCCGGGTGGGGGCAGCGAGGCCACACTGAGCTGGCTGGACTCCAGGTTCTTGGCAGCATCTGCCCTGGAGAAGGTCCCCAGTCACCTCTGCAGGCTGTCCCTCCGCTGGGGTGGCACTGGCCCTGGGGCACGGCAGTCCAAATCAGCCCACGACTCCGTACTGCTGGGGGTTTTAATTAAGAAACTCTCCCACCACGCCACTGTAAAATATTGAAGAGATCTCATCCAAAAGAAGCCAGGCTCTCTGAAAATCAAACTTTCAGCAGGCCTCAGGAACCCTTTTTAGTTTAAAGTATGATGGGTCTCTTCTTCTCCTGCTAAAAACCAGCCAGCCTCTGGGGCTGTTATTCTCCATTCACTCTGTGACCTTTATTCTTAATAATTGAAGCCTTTCTTCCTCCTGACATTTTGCAGTTGGACCTTTCAAACTTCAGCCATGGGGAGTGGGGAGGATGGTGCTGCTTTGGCACAGCACCATGGTGGGTAGCCTGGGCCAGGGACCTGTGTGATGCATCCTCCCAATTTGACTCGCACACGACTGTCCCCTTTGCAAAACCCCCTTTCCTTGAGAAACACACTTGATGATTATCCACTAGAAGCGGGACAGGAAGCAGAAAGGCCTGGGCAGTGTGGGGCATAGGAGGGCGCAAGGAAGAGACAACTGCCAACCACAAAGGACCTCATTTCTGAATAAATGTGGAGCAGCTGTGGAAAGAGAGGGACGGGTACCAAGCGCGTCTGGTGCTGGGACGAGCGGGTCTGGCTCTGAACCTGCATCTGCTGCTCACTGCCGGTGGTACATCTCCGGGCCTTCGTTCCCTTAGCTGTAGGATAATAACTACTTCAAAGTACAGCTATAAAACTGGGAGAACCCAGTATTTGGGTTTCAGGAAACCCAAAGATGTCCTATTTTTAGCTGTGGAAAAAAATACACACATTCATGTACACCTACATATATATCTACATATGTATATATACATACACGCATATGTAGATGAAGTGGCTAAATGAATAATGAGACAGTCTTCTCATGGACATGTGGTAACTCAACAGAATGAGGTAGATCTGTATGTTTTATTATGCAATGATCTCCAAGACACAATATCAGAAGAAACATTTATACTAGATTAGATAGGTTACTGTTAATGTTGAAAAAAGCTACAAAGCGATACTGTATTTTTAAACAAATTTATCTACATGTAAGTGCATAGAAAAACTGAACATACACTAATCATGGTTGAGGATGTGGAAGTACTGGTCATGGAGAATTTTTACTTTAATCAGTGACATTTTAATTTTATAAGATAATGTATTTATTAAACATGCAATTAAAAGTTCTTATAAAAGATAGCACTTATGAAATAATGTGTGTGAAATTACTCAAAAGTAGATAGTGGTGAGCAGGTGAGCATTTTTCCTATGATCTCTGGCCAGGCCAAACCATACAGTATGTGTCGTTCTCTCCATGGATAAGTAGGCAAAGCAGCACGCGTCTCTGCTTCTGCTCTGCTCACTGCCACCACAAGCACGCAGAAAGCACTTTCAGCATGAAGAATATACTATCACATATCTCACTATGTAGGTGACCAAATAGTGGCGGTGGTGGCCTCAAGGTGGCGCCTAACTAAGATCCTTGCTCAAAGCCTGCTAATAAAATCCTTTGCTAATCGTGCCTCAAAGTGTGAGATCTAAAGCTCTTTGGGGACACCTTCTATGAGTGCTTGCAGGAGTGTTATTCATTGGGGTTGGATTAAACCACTATTTCCCAACCATGTTTTGCAACCCCCCCCCACCCCCACCCCAAACAATGCCTCTTTATTCTGTTTTCCCAATCATTCCATTCACAGAATTTAATTATTATCCCTTCGGAGAACTCATGATTTGTGCTGACTCTTCCTCACCATGAACCAGGTACTGGCTGAAACTTGAATTAACATATTTACACTTCCAAAGCAGAGGAATGATCTAGGCATAATGAAGCTAAATTCTTATTCAAGGGTCCACAAATACGAGCACCAGAACTAGGATCTCAACCCAGACATTCTGGCTTCCGTTTGTGATTGTGACCATTGTCCTATGCTGCCTCAAGGAAAATGTGCCCAAAAATACTTGAGAGAAATACCTTGTATCTCAGTGGAAGAGAGATCAATGGAATTTATCCCAAACAAAACTGTCAGCTTCTGGTGGTGTTTGTAACAAATAGAAGTCGAGATTAAAAGGTAACACACCAGAGTGTAAGGAACATGAGGTCTTGCAAGCACATGTTTTGGGAATACAAGTAGGAGGAAAGAACAAACCTGCTTTTATTGGAGTTTATGGCATTGAAAAATACAGCTCCTTACACGAGACAAGAATATACAATAACACAGGACCTACTTTGGAGAGTGCTAACTGGTTCTGCATGCCACATACAAAAATCAGAATTTTTGAGCCCCACATGTCTGGCACCAAGTGAGCACAGTGAGTGTTTTCTCTGCTCCCTGTAACCAAAGCTGGCTCAAAAATAGTGCTGCCTTCTCAACTCTGTCCAGAACCTGTCCTTGGCAATCCCAGAGTCTGGCTCACATGACTGTACACACAGCATACCCTTCTTTTTTATCAGCCAATTGAAAGTTACTTCTGAGGGTCAGAGAAGTGTAATTGGCTCTCCTCCTTAAGGTCACAGAGAGCTTAAAGACCCTCAGCACCAGCAAGTGTGCTTTCCATCTCTCCTGAGCTTCCACAGCATTGACTGTGCACCCCATGTGGCATCTTTCGATGGTTAGGGCTGACTCGATTCTTTGTGCCATTCCTTCTCTTAGGCCATAAGTCCCTTTCCTGAAGACCCACTGTAGACAACTTTGTCATCCCCATGGGTGGTCTACTTGGGAGACTGGTGTCTGATGTGATCTGTCGTTCAGAATGTGCAGTTACGTGGTGAGTGTGGGCATTGTTCTGCTTACTGTGCAGCTAGATATATCGGTGCACTGGGTTTTAAAAAGTTATCATGGATGTAACACTGCAATCAATAAAATCATCAACATTTCAGCACCAAATTCCACAATGATTTTTACACTGTGATTTCTTTACTTTCCCCTAAAGCTTCTAGATGCATGGTCACAGATTCAGATTAAAATCCTGGTAAACAGAAAACTTTGCCTATCCATCCAATAATGATCATTCTCCCCCAAAACAGCAGGGTGTGATTTCCTCTGCCACTTCCCAGCCAGGCAGCGGACAGCAGGCAACAGGAGCGTGACTCCACTGGCTGGCTGGCTGCTTACATCTAGCTCTGCCATACACAAATTCCCAGAGCTTGGACAAATTACTTAACTTCATCCCTCAATTTCTTCATCAATGAAACTGGATTACTGACAGCTTTCCCGCCTCCAAGGCTGTAGCAGTAATTACACATGCACACAGAATTACATTGCTAGCTGTACTATATTTGTAGAAGTGCATATAGTCAGAAAAGAAAGAACAGCAGCTGCTCTTTATGTATATGTAGTGTGGAAAAAGCACACACCCACCCTATATGGACTAACTTCACAACCGTTAGACTCTGTGAAAATCAATGGCACATTGATCACATGACAGTCATCAAGCGGGGCTGCTTTCGTAATGACTGCTATTTGGGTTTTAAAGATGATGGAGTCACTCTTTAATTAACCTGCTGCTACCAGAGGATCTTAAATCAACTATTCATCTTCTAAGCAGATGAGTATTTCCTAAGTGCTAAAACAAATCCAAAGTAATTGTCACTACTTTCAGAAGGGTGGGGGGGAAGCTCCAGTTTACTGGGACCATACCATCCCATTTCTGGTGGGGATTTATCCCTCTTCCTCCTCCTATGCTGGTGGCAAAAAAAAAAAAAAGAGAGAGAGAGAGAGAGAAAGGAAAATAACTTCAACTGACACAAAGGAAACCTGCAAATAACTTCCATGGCCCTCATTCTCCTAACCGAGTAAGTCACATAAATAGTGATGAGGCATGGCCGACACACGCCATGATGGTTTGTGCAAGATGAAAATGACTCTATCTGAGAACCAGTGGATGAGGGGGACATGTGGCGTTGTCCTCCTCCAGATGGTCATCTCCCCACCCTGAATGCCCACTGTATCCTCTTGAGCTCAGAAAGTCAGGAAGGCCACACCAGCTCGGGGTTCATTATTTTTCTCTTTTTAAAAAATTATTATTGATTTCTTCCTACAACCATTTCTGGCAAGACTAGGAGACCAGAATTCAGAGTAGATTGAAGCACATATATTTTTATTATAAATTATTTCATTTCACTGGAGTTTCTTGTAGGGCATTGGAAATAGCATATATCTTCCTCAGTCCTTTATAAATAATCTCCTATCTACCCACTCCTAATTTTCCAGACAATAAAGGTGAGAAGACTTTCAATTAAATGACAAGTCATCTAGGTTCCAATGGCCCCTTTTCCCCAGCACACACACACACACACACACACATATGCACACACAATCGAGGCAGCCATTCTGGGCCTCAGTTTGGAACTCTTCCAGCTCCAAACCAGTTTTGACTTCACAGTTCCCAGCTGGTTCAGTAGAAGTATCACAATTGTATTGGTGGTGACAACTGAAGGGGACACATTGCTGTATCACATTTCAGCCCAAAACAGAAGAATGTTGAATAAAGAAGACAAGAATGTTGTCCAACATTCAGAGAAGAAACTGCCATCAAACTCCTTTCTCAGGACTCCTGTGGACCTGGAAGTATGGAAAAATACAGGCCAAGAGAAGGCCTCAGCTCCCTCTCCCCTCACTCTGTCTCCATGATGGAGCAGATGATGGCTGGAGAAACCTTTGGACACATCTGGTCCTGGGGGTAGAACATAGATCAGACTAACCCAACGGTGGTGCTTTCCAGCAGGACATTTTCTGAGGTATTGTCCTTGTGTCTGTCTCATTCTCCCTCTCTCTCTCCATCTCTGTCTGTCTGTCTCTCTCTCCCAATTCTTCCTCTGTGCACCCCTTCCAGTCTCTCTGCACCTCTCCATTTTTCTGTCTGTGCTATTCTCACAGACGATTACTTTTATGGCCCAGGGCATCTCTGCTTCAGGAGCCCTTTCCTCCTTGGAAAACAAAACAAAACATATACATTAGTATAAGCTGACTGTCACCCAGATTGTATCGATTATTGTGTTTCATTATTCTTATTGTTTCTTTTTCTCTTAATTTAAAAAAAATTAATATATTTGTGGAACCTATAAACTGTAGGATCTGAGTCTATGATTCCTCACAGATAAGTCACAGGCATGCGCATGCGCACACACACACACACACACACACACACACACACACACACACACACACACACACACACCAACTTCTCACCAGAGCACTGGCCTGTTGTCCCAGTATAGGAAAGTGTAGGCCAGGTCATTGAATCTATCTTTATTCTATGTTTTGGGCCAATGGTGCTCTCCCTACATGTTCTTTTACATCTCACAAATGAGAGTGACAACCTTCTCTATTTCTTGAGTTGACATAAGATTTAAGTTTCTGGATAGAGATTTGGGACATAAGCTAAATGCATGTTTCTGCGTGCTTTCGTTCTAGGTTATGGGTAAGGAGCTTCCTACCTGGTCAGTTCTAGATTGCTAGATATTTGCTTTGATAGGCACCTGAAGATCCAAAAAAGACAATGATGTTCCTTTGTCTTGTTTCCTGTCTCTTTTATCAAGACAGGTACCAGAATGTAGTGGACAGGAATGCACAGTCATTCACCATATCCACCTGCCCATCTGCAAACCTGTACTAGTGCTCCATTTGGGCATGCGCCGTCCACCACCACTTCTTCCAGGATGCCTGAGCCACTCATATTTATTTATTTAGCTTGATTTGTCTGCTTGGAGGAGTGGCAGGAAAATAGCACATGGTGAATCATAAGCAATTAGATATGTTCACCTTTACCGGTGTAGACTAAGAAAACTTACATAAGAAATCATAATAATAGTTATCCTCCAAACCTAACCATCTTCTATACTTAATCCTCAAGAGATAGTTTGTAGGTTTGATATTTGGTTCTTTTAACTTGTTTCCATAATAGTCCTAATTAAAAGTCTCCCCCCAAAATCCCCAAGCTTTTCACGAACTCCCTGGGAAATAGAATAAAATGAAATTGATTTTCTTCTTTATCAGCAAAGCTTGTAAATTGAAGGCACAAATCCCAGGAAGCCAGCACATTAAATTTATCTTAATGTTGCTAATTGGACCAAAAAAAATGTCCTTTTTTGCTTATTAAAGCTTTGAAAAACAAGTAAATCCCACCTGTTCAATCATACTTTATTATCTCTTTCTGTTGGCCCCAGTAGAATAGAAAACTTTCCAATGTGTTTTTTAAAAGAGATTTCTTCCTTTTAGAATGATTCTTTGACTGTTTCTGGCCCCAAGGTTTCCCTTTTTCATGTTTTGCTTACAATGATGTATTCTTCTTATTTGTTTTTATTTCCTAATGGATTTCCTTCTCTAATCCTTTGGTGTTACCAACATACATTTACCTTTCAATTTCCTTCTGGTCTCAGAGACTTATGAACAATTCACTTCATTTAAGATCCAAGGAAAAAATTAAAATTATAAATCTAATAGAGGCAATACTTTAAAGCATAAATTTCTGTCCTTTCAGCATCCTGTGCATATCTCAGTTCTCTGGCCTTTCCATTGGTCTGAACCAGCCATAAAATTTTTATCTTCCAACAACCCAGGGAACAGAAAATATAAATAACTAGGAAATCTGTTTCCTAATAACATATTCATGAAGATTCCCTCATAGATACAATCACATGAATGTAAGTTAGGTGCAACCTGTGAAATTTCTGAACAATTTGAATTCTTTAAGTTAAAGAGAAGGCATCAAAATACTTACTTCTTGAAGAGATATGATCACAAATATTCATAGAGATTCTCTTCAGGAGGCACAAATAAAAGAAACCATTGAAAAATCCCAAGGCCAGCCAGTGCCTGTAATTTCATCTCCATCTTCCCATGCCAGAAGGGGAGAAGTCAGAAGAAGAAGTATAGAAACCTTGGGACAGATGGAGCTCTGTTGCATGGAAAAGATTGCAATCATTTACAGCCATTATGAGAAATGAAAAGTTAGCCCCTCAAAGTTAAAAATAGGTAGGAAATCAACAGGGGAAAGACATAAAGAAGTACAGTTGTATCAGCCAGGTCAGATTTTGCCTGTCTTCCTAATTTCCAAGAAATATAGTAGTACTGACCCACTGTGCCTTCCTCTGCTAAGGACATAATGCATGACAGGGCAGGCCTTTGCCCCTACTAGGTTTTTGCCATAAGATAAATCATTCAAGCAATATAGCTGTGTTGATGTCTGTACCTAAGTTTCCAAGAATGATCTGTTAACTCCGTCCATACGCCTTAATAAGCATGCTTGCCTGGTAGGTGGTCCCATCCCCTACCCCATGGATCTCCATATAAGGCTGCTTCCATTTCTGTTCAAGACTCAGACTTCAGAGTACCTCCTCTGGGCCTGCCAATGCAATAAAGTTTCCCTCTCTCTCTCAAAGTGCTGCTCAACTTCTTTCCCTAGGACTAGCTGAGTAGAGATCACACCACCACACCACGAGCCTGATGGGTAGCTCTAACACTTGGCTAGAATGCTGAGCTGTCAGACTTCACCATAACACCTCAAGTTGATGGGACAAAAGAAACCCTTAGGATGGTGGCTCTGCTCATATACACATAGGACTTTCAGTGAGGTCTAGTTCTAAACATGCCCGAATATGACAGAGTTTGTTTAAATATAAAGGTCCTATTATAATATTAAATAAAGAAAATGAGTTATTCCCAATGCAACTGACAAAGTAATACATCAAAATTCAATGTGGATTAGAAAGTGTCATTTTCTCTTTTGAAAGAAACAACAAACTTTCAATACATCAAAAAATAATAATGGCATAGGAAAAAGGCTTAGAAGTCATAGCACATGATTCTGGAACACTCTTGGGCACTATGGAAGCTCAGAGATCATGAGGAGGTGGGTGAGAGGGAAACACGAGGAGGGACACAATTCTGCTAGGGCTTTCTTAGAGTGGCTTCTCCTTGAGACAGTACTGCAAGAATGAATGTCGTGTATCCAAAAATTGGTTTAAAGGTATAAGTAAACCTCATGGCCATAAAGAAAGCACAGTGAAGTTTCTCTGATGTATTAATCACTTTCCCATGGCTGAGATACAATATCTAATACCCACAACTCAATGGAGAGGGTTAGTTTCAGGGAGCCAGTTTATGGTCAGCTGGTTTCAAGGCAGAAACATCATGGCGCAAAGGTATGGCACAGCAGAGCAGCCAAAAGCAAAGCAGGGTACAGAGCTAGAGTGGAAAAATTAGGAGCCAATACAGTACCCAGGTCACACCTCCATGACCCACTTAGGCACACCCACAAGGGTATCCCCTTGGCAGCTCCCATGCCAATCAAGTGACCCAATTTAAGGTTAACAACCACATTTGAGAAATAGGAATGTGTGCCACCTTAAAACAAAACTTTACTCTAGATGTCACTGCAGCACATTTGATGAAGCTAAAAATGGGAAACCATCTAAATATCAAAAAATCACTATGGCATGTACTGAGTATTGAGTGTTAGATAAAATTAAGAATGATACAGTGGTTTTAAATGTTTTGCCACAGGAAATGTTTGTAATAAATTTGAAAGGGTTAAAACCAATTACAAAAGATAAAGTGAGGCTTGTTTCCTAATGGCTATGCATTTGTCATGTATATGAAATATGTATCACCTATATACACATCTGAATATGGAAATGTGTCCATGAGCCTCTTTTCTCCTCCTCACCTTTCTGCTCTGAGATTTATCACGAGTTCACCTAGCCAGATACTCAAGACAAAGACAAAAGATGGAAATGAACTGAGTGTTTGTATCCAGAACCCCCTTAGCTGGCAGAAGGAAAAAAAAAAAAAAAAAAGATGAGAAATGTGTAATTTAGTTCTCCACTTTCAGGAAAATCATAAACACTTTCTAATCATTTTACTGTGACAAGATTGAGTATTGCTTCTGGGATTAAACAGACACAGAAGCACCTCCTTTTCGTTTTCTATTTCCCATGCATCTCACCCAGTCTCCATTAGTATCTTTCTACCTGTCCCTACAGTCTGAAGGTTCTCCCATTCGCTGGTGTAAGTGGCTCCTACAGCACCAACCCCTGCTCCCGCATCTAGGTGTGCTCCCTTGCGCCCTCTCCTTGCTGCCCACTCTGATATAATAGTGACCCAGAGTGGTGACATGCAGAATCCAGGCCACATGGATGAGCTCTCCCTTGAAAACCCCTAAACTGCCAGAACAGCTGTGTAGCAAAGTGAGGTCTGGGACCTTCCCAAGGACAAAACATTGGAAAATGAGAACAAGATGCAGAGTCAGCCAAAGCCACAACCAGTGTGTAGTCATTACTCTTGACTTGGCACCAGCACACTGGTCAAACAGAAGAACACTGTTTCTTGGTCAAATTTTGTTTTTCAACAGTTTCCCCAGCGATCCTGGCCTGCCTGCCTGCCCACCTGGCTGCCCATGAATACCGTGCACAGCGGTACCTGCAGGCGCAGCGCAGGAGCCACTGCCGGCTGGACCGATGGACCCTCCTGGAGGGCCTGCGCGCCTCTGGGCAGCTTGCTGCTGCTGAAAGGCAGCTGGGGCTGCAACTGACCCCTTCTTCAGACTGGGACTGAAGGAGAATACGTTTTATGCCATTCATTCAGCATGTTACCACAGTCACACAGAAAATGAACTCGAAATTAAGTGTGCTGTTGTTTAATGCTGTTTTTTCCTAAGGCCTCCAAGAAAGCAAATTTGTAGACTCAAGAGAAAATCTATATGAATTCCAAGGTAATATCTCAGGGCAATAATATCCTCAGTGAAAATAGAAAAAAGTAATCTCATTAAAGTGCTCACAAATATCAGTTAGCAGCTTTGCTATTTATGATCTGCATGGCCGTATGCATGTCTATTACCAGAGACTGAACTTAGGCCTCTGTACTGAGCTACATCTGCAGCCCCCTTCCTTATGTTATATTTGAACAGGGTCTTGCTAAGTCCCTGAGTTGCTATGGTACTGTTGTCACTAATTTGTCCAGCCTAGGCTCAAATTTAATGATCTTCCTGCCTCAGCCTTCCAGTGTGCTAAGCTCATGGGCATGCTTCACCACCCCTGGATCTAGGTGGCTTGGGAAGTTAGTGAGCTTCCCGATTCATCCGTTTCCCTCTTTGTAAAGTGGAAAATGAGTAATCAGTGCTCAAAGGCCCATTTCATATCATGGCATCCCATTTACAAGGGGCTGAGGCCAGAATATGGTATGAAGGATGCATTCGATAAATATTTGATGGATAAATATGCATACATGAACTACTGGATTCCTGGAAGACTCTGGGTGGCAAGAAGGAAGACAATATCCAGCGAGCGGCTGCTCTGTTAGCTGACTCAGACCCGCTTCTATGATCAACTTCCCAACACCTACCACTGATTCCATTTTCAAGAGAAGGGAGCTGAAATCAACCCAGCTAGGATTTGAGCATAGGGCTAGCTGAGTACAGATTGCACCACTATGCCACGTGCATAATGTTTATGACAGCCACAGCCAGAGTAGCCCTGAATGCCACAGGGGACTGCGCTGAATCTTCTGTCTCTTGGCCATGTTGGAAGGCTGTGCTGTTCATCTCTACCTGAAACTGCTGCCAGTTCAGCTCCTCATATGGCTAACTAGAAATCCACTTACTAAAAGCAAGCGCTAAAAGTATTATACAAGAAAGATAATTCTTCAACCCAGACAGTTCTGGGATAAAAAATGGCAGAGTTGGAGAACATACCCCATTCTACCCAAATAAACAAAAAGCAAGAATTAACAACTGTGCAAAGAAACACAGGAATCTGAAGACATTGCCAACATTTTACTTAGTGATCACTGATTCAGAACTTGGTGAAGAAAGAAGGGACAGAACAAAAAGTAAGGAGACCCCATGCATCGTCCTCCTTGGACTCCACTGCTGCCGAGTGCAGATGCCCTGTCCACGTGACTGTGGCTGTTGCTGCTTCTGAGGAGTTAGTAAGACTTCCGGTCATCTCTTCCTACAAAAGGCTCCTCTTTCTCCTTTCTCTGTGGTAACATCACCATCAGCTCCCGAGCTCCAGCAAGCTCTGGAATGTGGGGGTTGATTGACAGCACTGCACCCGTCTACCCCTGAGAAGCAGAGATGGCATGACTTACAGTATCTCCTCACCGAAGAGCCTTGGGCCTCAGCAGCCAGGCCCTATTCAGCAAAGTCATCCACAGAGGACACTTTCCACAGCCATAAGCTTTCACTTGAGTTGTGATCAGACTTTTCCATCACTGACAGTTTAAGAAAATATTTAAAGGACTCCACACAGACTGCTGCTTTATAGTTTCACTGTCCCGCTTGGCTGTGAGCATCAAAACACAGTTTAGGTGAAGCTTGTGGGAACTGTCTGCTATCTGTCTCCTCAGGTGTGCAAACAGCCTTCCCTAGAGACCCACTGTCCTCCTTAGCCAGTGATGGTGACAAGAAAGGATGGATAAAGTAGTTATCAAACCTCAGCTGACCCTAGAGGCAGGGAGAGAGGCACGTAATTGTGCTACAGAATGGATTATCTATTCTGGACATTGTGTTCGATGCTTAGGAGATTTTGAACATTTTTCTTGCCTGATGGAAAGCACCATGTGATGAACAGAAACATTTTGGAGTCAAATATACCTGATTTTAAATACGAGGTTTACATGAACACATTAGCTCTGTGGCTGAGCAACTTTCTTGCTTCCTAAGCCTTTGTTTCTTTCACTAAAATGGAGAAATAACACCTGACTTGAAAGACTGTGGTGAAGATTAAATAAGAGCATGTAAATGTGGCAGATAAATTAACTAAAATAACTTTAAATTGCATTGTTTTCCCTATTTTTCTTTTTAAGCAGGTAAGAAAACTTTATCACTTCTTGTCTTCAGTGACTTGAGCTCTTTAAAAGCTAAAAGTAACCACATATCAAAGGTTGATTTGTGCTGACACCAGTGTCTGTTGAAAAAACAATGCCCAGAGCCAGGCAGGGAAGTACATGCTATAATGTAAGAATCAAGTCATGTCATATTCTGGTACAAACTCTCAATATTCAATATGATGATGATGTGCATTCATAATGTACCAATAAAGATTTCAATTAAAAAATGACTGACATATTCATCATTCATCTTTTCCTCCATAACTTTTCCAAGTGTAATTTGTGCTCAGAAGCTGAAAAATAAGGGACATAAGGCACAAATAAACACATATTGATACATACAAACATTGTAAAGGACAATCTAAATAAATATCTATAATACCAACTCCTAAAAAAGAAACAAAGAATTTTAAAAGGCCTGATGATGTCGGGAAGAACCTTGGTTCAATTCTCAGTACTATAAATGATGATGATAATAATAATACACAGCAGTAGTTATTTAGCCCATGTTCTGCTGAATGGTACCACTTAAAAGAGCAACTAAAAAGAGTAAAGACATAAATGAGTAGATATGGAGGAAGGTCTGAATACAAAGACTTGACATTCTAATGCTGTACAGACATCGGCTCTTCCAGAAATGTATAGATGCAATGCAATTCATTACAGTGCAAGAAATTTCCAAATCAATGACAAAATTATGTAGAAGAGCAAAGCATTAAGAATGACAGATATTCCTGAAGGCCAAGGACAGGAGTTAAGGGCTGGAAGCACAACTGTCTAACCTGACGCAAAGCTCAGTGTCATGGTGCGGACAATAATGTGTGATACCGACACACAGACAGACAATGGCCAGCAACAGACAGTCTAGGAGTGAATCTAGGCACATGTGGAAACCAGGTGGACAACAGGGATGTCGTTAATGGATCACAGAAAAGATAAATGGAGTTAGGGCAATTAACGACCACCTTTAAAGAGCAGATGGAATGGGACACCTGTTCTATGACAGATTGATCAAACACATATGTGTACAAGCACTTCTGTCCATGTAGAGTCTTATCTATGTGTACTTATACATGTATGTTTTAATTGACTAGTCATGAAGAAAGGGTCTGACTACAACTATTTTTAAATGGCTATTGTCTTGGCATTGTTGATATTTTCCAAATAATCTGTAATGTCATCTCTAACTTAGCAAGTTTTCATATATGTATAGATTCACTTCTGGGATAAGAATTGTCAGTATTACTAGACAGACAGACAGACCACACCAACATGTTTTCTGCCACATAGGATGAATCTGGATAAAAATCAGAATTTACTATTTCAAAATTGTGTCTTGCATATTTGAACTTATACTCCAAGATTCAAATCTGCTACATAGGTGACCCCAGTTAACAGAATTTTCCAAAGCAAGTCTTCGTAAATATTCATCTTCCAAAAACAAAGTTTTCGTGATCACCTAGGTTTACACGTTGCCTGCTTCCGTGTTGTCCCTGTCAGTTCACAATGCACTTCAGCATATTGCAGCTTGCCATGAATCTTTCCCTAAATGCCTTTGCTAACAGACATGCTGGAGGAAATCGGTCACAAGCCTAGAGCTGGAACTGCACTCAACGATTTTGGAAAATACTGTCACCACCCAGCACAGCCAGCCTCTCTCCAGGGAGGCCAAAGGATTGCCCCCTGACACGGTGCACAAAGCAGGACCCAGGGCTCCACTTTTCGCAGTCCAGAGACAGACATTTTTCCACGTCATAGTGAAGCAATGGCTTCCTACCAGGTCTGAACTCACCCCAAGATAGAGTTCGACATTCACTGAATCAGTGCTTCCGCTGACACAGTAGCAAACTGTGGGTGAAAGACTTTACCAGAAACTGATAAATCACAGGCGTTGTCAGGAACACACTCTGAAAGCACCCTCTCTCCACCCTGGCCCTTTAAAACACCTGTGTTTGCATTTGCTGTTTGCTTTAGAGTCTGGAAAGCAGACGGGGAGGATGGAGGGTAGCATTTTCAAATAATGTCGGAATAATATCAGAATGTAGTAAGTTCAGACTTGAGAACTGCTGACATTTGTCTATTGATTGAGGAGGTTTGGGCCGCAGAAATAGCTTTCACTCATGTTCTGCTCAAGGCTCTGGAGTTGCTTACTTGTGGATTCCTGATGCAGAGAGATAAGTAATGGAAGAGGACCCTGGTTAGAGCTGAGAAAGCAGAAAGAAATGCCAGTTCACTGGAGGTATGGTGAGGCTGGGGAAAACTCTGCAGATGGCACTGTACTTGCCTGAGCCATCAAGCTGCTAACATGGATTCAGGACAGAGTTTATAACTGGTCCTCTAACTCTCCTTTGTGTAGAAAGTATGTTTTTCATTTTGTTTTGTTTTGAGACAGAGTCTCACTATGTAGTTCAGTCTGACTTTGAGCTTATTATGTAGCCTAGGCTGGCCTTGAACTCATGGTGATCCTCCTGCCTCAGCCTCCTGAGTACTGAGATTATAGGCCTGTGCCACTATACCCAGCAGCAAATATGTTTTTTAAAGTAGGTAGATTAGAATTCTTATGAAGACTTTACAAATTTAAGAGCTGGCATAGATTCAGCACCTTAATATGAACTTGAGAAATCAGGATATAAACATGCTTATATACAAGCATACACACATAATGTTCGCACACATGCACACATATATAGTTTATGAATGGGCTGGGTTTTTTATTATTCACAGATAATGACCCAGCAAAGCTTCCCTCAATGGTGAATACATTTTGCAAAAATTAGAAAGGCAAATACTAAAATACTAACTATGTCTGCCTTTTGGTATTAGGTCACGTCTGGCTTTATTCTCCCTCTTGGTTTTAAGTGTATGACCCAAGATTTCTGGGATGAGCGAGGCTCTCCCCTCTGGGCTGTACCCCACGTCCCTGTGGAGTGGGGCAACAGACAGGTTTCAGCAGAGGCTCCTCGAGTATGTCAAGCTCAGGGGAGGGGAGGGGAAGTTCCAACTCCTAGGGACGTGATTCCATCGTGTAACTATGAGGAAATTCACTTGCACACCTACAGTGTGGGTGACTACATTGCTTTCAGTTTTTTCCTATCGTAAATAAGACTGAGGTATAATTATTTTGCTCAGATTTTAGCTCTTTACTGTGTAGGATAATATCCTCCGTGTTAGATTGCTGCACAAATATCAATATTTTAAAATCCTCATGGATATTGTGGTATTGTTTCCCATTTTGAAATGCTAGCTGATATTTATTCCAGAAATGTATAAAAAGGTCTGTCTTAATTTCTGGGCTTTAAGAGTAAAAAATTTTATTTAATATTTACCAATTTAACAAACTGAACAATGGCTATTGTTTAATTTTTGCCTGCTTTGACCATGAGGAAGGTTTTATTTATAAGCTCACTTGATATATTTAATTTTCTCTTTCATAAATTTTCATAAATTTTCCTTCTCAGTTCTATTATTTATTGATGCTTTGGGATATATATGTATATATATATATATATATATATATATATATATATATATATAGAGAGAGAGAGAGAGAGAGAGAGAAATGGAGATAAATATAAATGTGAATTTATATATCTTTATACATCTACATAAAATGTCTACATTCATGATATTTACTTTTCTCCAATATTTACTGTGAATATGTTTCTGTTCTGCATTAATTTTGTATGTGATAAATTTTACCTGATTTTTTTCAAGTTCTTCTTTGCATTTAAGTTTCTAAAGTTCTTCCCTATTCAGAGATCAAATAAATAGTAAATTTCCTTAGAGATTTTATCAATTTTTTCCATTCAAATTCTAATCAATGTAGATTTTTCTTTCTGTCAATGACTGGAGATGAAAATACAACTAGATATTTCCCAAAATATCTAATTTTCTCAACATCTGCCTTCCAGAGATACCTTCTTTACTGAGGATATTAAGTCATTCTACACGCCAGGATATATTTTTTATAATAGGAAAGATGCTATTTTTCAAGTTTATAAATGCAAAGTTTTTAAAAACGAAGTTCTTGTCACTAAAAGGTCTACAAAAGTGAACTTTCTTAAATACAAGCACCCTTTCTCACACCTGGCCTTCTAAGTTGTTGGCCAGTGATCCATGTCCAAAGTTGCCAAAAGTTAAGTCAATATATATATAATTTCCACGTTTACATGGGCCTTCTCTGCCACTCTTCCTGCCCAACTAGAGAGGGGGCTGGCTCCTGCCAACCTCCCTCTGCTCACAGTCTCAGGGTGCCAAGCATCTAGTCAGACAGTCCCAAGTGGACTCTGTGGAACGCGGACACTGCCCAGAGAGCACGTGTTTGAGAAGACGATATCTAATGACAGGGAGGGAAATGATAGTTCAGTGAGCTCACTATATTCCTCAAGGGGTAAAAAGAACATTCTAACCTGTAGACACTTACTAGGAGAGGAACTCTAAGGTGGGAAAAGTTACACAGTTGAAGCATAGGTGTAAAGAGAGAACGCTGGACTGGAAGTCTGAGGGGCCCACGTGAGTCTGCTTCAAAGCCCTGGGAGAGGTCAGTAAACTTTGTACCACATCGGGCCTCTTGTCTGTAAAATGAACCAGCCTGACTATTGGAGGAGGCAGTTTGGAACTTAACAGCCTACTTCTGTGCCTATATTTCACTTGGTTGCAACAAAGTTCTATTTTTTTTTTTTTTTTTTTAGGTTTTTTGAGACAGGGTCTCCCTTTGTGGTTCAGGCTGGCCCTGAGCTCAGCCTCACACTCTCATCACAGCAATCCTCCTGCCTCTGCCTCCCGAGTGCTGGGATTGCAGGCGTGAGCCACCACGCCCGGCACTGTGGTATGTGGTACTGATTGCTGCTGCGGTGTGGGTCTCCACACCCAGTATGATATGTGGTTACCAGGGATCAAACTCAGGCCCTTGCGCTTGCAAGACAGGCACTGGAACCACTGAGCTAACTCCCCGACCCAACAATGTTCTAATTTTTTAATGTAATAGGACACCCACTGTTTTTAACAGCGCTCATTGTCACCAGCAGTTTCACTCATGCTCCTTTTGCGGCCTCAGCATTGAAATGACCTATTAAAGTTCTTCCCAGCTTCAAGAATTTATGCAATCTCTCAGAAACCCACTTTGGCCTTATAACAAATGAGGCAGACAGGCCCCACATGAGCTGGCACTGCTCCTACGACACAGGGTCCATGGTATCATCTTTAAGCACAACATCGCTGGGACCATCCCCAGGTCTATATGGTGAATTCAAACACTCTGCCAATTAGATGTTTTGTTTTTCCAGAACAATATATTCTCTTCCAAAGACTAGAAAAGGTCACCCCCTCACAAAAACAAAACTTCCTGAGTTGTTTGACAAAGCTTTTGTATAGATAGATCTCTTTTTATCAAGCGTGGGCTGAATGAGGGCACACCTTCCTTGAACAGGCAGCCAACCTCACTGCCACTGGACATTCTCACCTCCGAGCTACCCCCCACCCCCGCCACTTTTGCCCTTCCCTTTCTGTTTTTCACTTGCATCAACTGAAGTGTGGCTAAAATCTGGTCACTGAGTTTTCTTACATTTCACAAACCAACACTAGCTAGAAATAAAGACATAAAGAGAGATGAAAAGAACCATTTTAAGATTGTTGACTTTATATTTCATCAAGTAAATACACCTCAATTGCACTTTTTGGCACAGTTGGAAGAAATAAGTACATCACCTCAAGGTGCGTTCAACAATATTAACTCAATGAAATTCTTGGATTTTGCATCTCAGAGAAACTTTTGGAAGAAGCAATACTTGGGAGCAATGATACCAATGTCCCTGAATTTCACATCTGGAGTAGTAAAATCTCAGTTCAAGGCTTCAGAGGGATCATGGGTATGATCCTAACTGGATGCTTCACATTAGGGCAGAAGGGACAGGCCTCTCTCTCAGGAGGTTGTAGGGACATGTTCAGCTATGGAGTCCCTTGAAGTCACAGAATTCCATGAGCCAAAGTCTGGGACAGAGGAAGCTGTCTTCACATGGAGTGTAACCCAGTTGTGGTCTTTAGAGAACTAGGCAACTAGCTTTTCTTTGTCCTATTCCTTTAAAAATCCCCTCAGTACCTGTTGCTGATCAACAAATGGCAGTTAGGTGGCCAAATATGTAGGGCTATATACTAAAGATGCCACTGTAGCTGTAAATTCTACTACAACTGGGTAACCACCAAATAAGTCACATGTACAAACCAGTCATGCAGAAGTAAAATGTGTACCCAACTATTTGTTCAGGTTGCAAAGTACATCAAGAAAGAACTCTAGGTCTGCATGGGTATAGGTTTATACTGCTACACGTTAACTGCCTATGTTTTAAATGTGTAGCATTTACCCAAAGCTGTAGATTTCTAACTTCTCTAGAAAAGTTTGCCACCAAAGAGCCTTCATTCCAATGTGGCCACCCACAATAGCAACTCTGCAGTCTGGCCAGGCCCTCATCTCTGATCATAATATTTCCTGCCTGGCACCTGTAGGTGTCTGTGTTAGTTTATATGCTGCCCAACCTTGAAAGAAGCCTAGAAAAGATCCACAGCAAAGGGAAAGGAGAAAGAAAGAGAAGAAACAAGATGAAGCCAGGAACAGGGTCATTACCCCCAGTAAGCAGTACACAGCCCTGCACTCCTTGCTGGAGATGCGCTGTAGCTTCCGTTCTGGTCTTTGCCGCTGACCAGGTTTCCAGTCTGAGATCAATGTAAGGTCAAGTTTTTGACTTTAATAAAATGTAGTCACTACAGGCCCAACAGTAAATCTCATGGAACATATCTAGTTCCCCTTCCCGTTTGAAAAATAACTCCTCCTTTCCTATTTTCTATCTTTTATTTTACCCCCTATGTATAATTTGGGTTACTCATAGGAGAGAAATCATGCTATATTTAAACTTGTGTGCCTGATTTACTTCACTTCACATTATAGCCTCAAAGTGCATCTATTTATCTATCAAATTGGTGGGAGTGGGGAGGGAAGGGAAAGGGGATGAAAAATAGAATTGAAGAAAAAGTGGAAATAGAGTTTGAGCAAATGGGAAGGGACTAAAAAGAAGTGAAGACATGGCTATGCACATTTACAAACTGCCCACAGTAAATGCAACCATTACGTGCCACAAACAGGTACTGACAGAAACATAAAATACAAGAAACGAAACACAGAGCGATTCGAGGCAGCACACAGTGCCGAATGGATGGCCTTGGTGAGAGAACGGCGTCAAGAGCCCTGAGCAAGATGCGCAAACCAGAAGTCTGGCTGAGCACCGCAAGGAGGCACCAGGAGGACCAGACTATCAAAACAGCAGGCGGGCAGGTATTACACTCATTTGGCCATCAGGCAATGCCCTTAATTTCTCACAAATCTATTTTGCCTCTTGAAGTATTTTCTTCATATGAGTTGTTGAGAAAGTACTGTGGGAAACTCTGAGCTAGTTAAAAATGAAATGCCTCTTAGAGTGCAGTGCGTAAAGACCTTGGCTTTGAGACTTAGGGATCCAATTTCTTTTTCTCACTTCAAATGAAGATCACTCGTGCATGGCGGCCGATGTTTCCTGTGGGTACTGAGGGAAAGGCTGGCTCTGGGGTCACAGTCAGAGCTGGGGAAGGACAGGGACCCTTGCTGCAGTGAGCTCTTCTGGTTGCAGCATCCCACACAATGCACTGTTTTGGCTTTTTCTCTCTTAAATCTGCACCAAGCATCATCAAGACAAATACAACTACTCGACAACCTTACTCCTCTGTCTGCATGTCACTGATGTAGATTTTTGCATGGCCTGAGTGAAATTAATGGTGGATCCTCTTGGTAAAGTAAAACAAATCTTGAATTAACAGACAGCAAAACTCCCACTTCTTGGTTGATTAGTGAAGGAAAATATATTCCATGCATTTTCTTCAGTTCAATATCTTATCTGTATCAAAATGAGTAACAAAGAGCTCATGGCATAAATAATGGCAGTTCAAGCAGCCGGAGGGACAGGACCACAACTTTCTTCCTACATCAATGGAGAGCTGTGAGTTCTACAGGGAGCAGACTCTTCCAGACAAATCAATTAAAAATTATAAAGCAGTTGGTGGTCAAGTCAGTAGGACATGAGAGCGTCACGTACTTCTTCTTCTATACTGTAGAAGTAAAGTTGAAATCTTTTTTCATGAAATATTGACTACATCCTTATATCAAAGCAGCCACAGCCATTACAGAATCAGCAAGTATTTCTGTAAGAAATCCTATCTAGGGAGGATTTACAGAATATTGGCCACTTTTGATTCAAAAAGAGCTGATTTTAAAGCTGCCATTTTATTTGCACATTATACACAGTCAGAACAAAACCATTTATCAGGCTAATGACCATCAGCAGTTCTACTTAGGGAATTACTTTCTTCAGAAAGTTTGCATTTTTTTCAGATGCAAAGATTACAAAGATCAGAGTCTGGTTCGGCCTCAGAACTGACTTATTTTCTTTCAAAAACCTGTATTTTATTTTCAGACAGGCCCTGAAGACAAGATGGCAAGAACACAACAAGGCTAGTTGCAGGTACTCATCTCTGACACATAGGAATAGAAAGGAAAGTGAGAGAGTGACACAGAGTTTGGACAGAGCTTGGGCAAAATGAGAAGGGTGGTAACAAAGGAGATGAGCTAACCTGACCAGCACAGGTGTATACTAAGGACCACCTCCATGGAGTCAGGAAGAGCTGGAAGAAGAAGGCAAGTAAGGGAAGAGAGAGAAGGAGTTGGACCTGGAGGGTCCATCCTCTAGGGATGGGAACTGAGATACAAAGGTTCCGAGACCTGGGTGCCCACAGCTGCCATGCTGCACAGCCACCCTGGGCCAGGAGGAAAGCTGGGATTTTCCTGAGTGACTCAACAACTCAGTTAATGTGAAGGAGTCTGGAACATAGGCACTGACATGGTATCATTGCCAGCTTCCAGCCCAGGTCACTCACCATTCACCATGCTGCCTCTTGGCAAAAGCTGAATACAGCTGGACATGGACCATGGGTCAAAATAAATATTTTCTTGGATGGCTTAGGGCTGATCCTATAGAACGGCTGAGCCTGAGATATGACTGGTCACAGAACTGATCACTTGGCTGGAGAGGTAAACAATGACATGACAGGTTAGTTACTTCCCAGTTTCCTAGATTATCTGTGCCCTGGGTAGACAGAAAGGACACCGTGGCTGCTATGCTCACAGAGGGCTTGACAGCAGGAAACTTTGTGGGTGTCTAGAATCGCAATGGAACAGATGGATGTGAACGGCAGATAGCACCTTTGAGTCAGGTGCAGATTATGCACCAAGACTATCTGCTTCTCTTTCATTTCTAGATACCAAGCTCATCCTCTAGGACCTCATCTTCCGGGGCAGTCAACCATACCTAATGTCTCAGGAGCCCAGGTTCCACATCTGATGATACAGAGAAGTGCATCTGGACTGTGACAGGCCCCGTAAAAACAGAGGCTTCTGGCTTTTCCTCCTTTGAAACAACTTCCTATGACAGTTACCACCTTCCTGGAGCAAAGGTAAGTCTTAGAAGCAGGACTTGAAAGTCTTATAGTCATACTTCATAGACACATCCTTAAACTGTGGAAGACAACATGTCTTGGGGGAAATGAAGACCAGGGCTCCCAGGGAAGGAGGTCATTTGTAGAGTCCTCACTTCCATGGCTGCTTGCTTATCACGCTGCTCCCTGGAGCTAAGAGTCAGTTTGCCAGAGAAGATACAGGACAACGAGTAGTGAATAAATAAATCAATACAACAACAACATCTTTTCTGCTATAAGCTATTTTCAGTGGTTCAAGAGACCCCTGACTCTCAAAACTTCCTCCTCTGCAAATTATATTGAATTTGACCATAACTCATAAAAATTTATTATTTTTAAACTAATACACATGGTGGTACTTAATGATTACATTCATTGTGACAGGTTAGTACAGACACATAACATAATTCCTTTTTACCTCCTCTGCTCCTTTTCCAGCTTTACCCTTCCCTCCATCTTTTATCCCACTTCCTTCTGCAAAAGTGCAGACAAGTTTAAAGAGCTCATTACACAGACCATTTGCTTAGAATCTGAGGCATAGAATTTCTAACTATGACTCTCCTACTGTCTACCTGTGAGACTGCAGATTCCTGGGGCCCACCCCAAACTACCACATCAACATCTGTGAGTACAGGCATCAGAAGTTCTAGAGTGCAACATGAGTGATATTATATCTAGGACAATCTGAGAAATACAGACTTCATTTTATTGAAAAATATTACATTCTAGCTATAAGCTTGAGATTTCATACATAGTCTGATTTAATCCTTAATATTACCCTAGGAGGCAAGTATCAGCCTTATTATTTTGTAGTAAAGGAAACTGTCGTAAATAAGGCCACTGTCTCCAGAAAAGCCACCAACCTAGATCCATCCCAGATACCAAAATCCCAAACCAATACTCCTACAAACTGAGTTCAGTGAAGGCTGGTGATAGAATCTGTCTCAATTTCCATCTTATTTCACTTTAATTTTAATGCCTGAGAAGAACTGAGAGGAAATCTGGCTCCATTTGGTGGATGATTCTATCCCGCAGTCTATCAATACAAGGAGCAGTCAGGGAGTCAGAACGCAGGGCAGGGGAAAGTGACAGATGGATGCACACAAGCATTGTCTGTGCACTGAAGTGAGCACTTACAACTGAATTGTGTCATCTCGGTTAAGAGTGTTTAGTAACATGGAACTGTTACGCTGAACACACGTGAGACATGACATGGCACTGTCACTCATAACTGCTACCCAGCGAGGATGGAAGATAGAGCCACAGTTGGCCTTAAAATACAGACTTGAGCCAGCACGCACACACACACACACACACACACACACACACACACACACACACACACACACAATACGACTCGCAAAGTACCATGTCCCTCTTATAACTGTTGTATCTCTAATCAAAATAGGCTTTTCTTTTCTTCAAAGTTGTCGCTGTCATATGCCACCTGCATCTTACATAATCCTGGAATAAAACGGTTTTGGTTTTAATCACTGCACATATGCCTGATGTTTTGATGCCCCTGGACATTGCTGGGCTTTATGTAATAAGGAAAAATAGCGTTGTGTCAGAAAACAGAAAGACAAAGGATTTTCCTTAAAATGCCCACTGCATTCTAAACACAGTACATTTCTAGGTTATATATATCTGGCAAAACCATGGAGTTACTGTCAAGCATTGGGATATGTAGTTTCATCACTAAGGTCTTGTTGCTTTTAGGTCCCTAAAAGACTTTCCCATCTTGTTTTAATCAACGTCATGATATCTACTGCTATTGTCTCAGAGGGGTTTAAGAGGCTCTATTATATCAATAAACATAAAATAACTTGGCCCATCTAAGATCTTATGCTAACGTGATGGAGAAGGGTCATGTCTGAGTGAGACTGGGGGCAGGTTTGGAGTCTGGGAGCTCCCAGCATTTGTCCCCACTATGTCCAGGTGCTACTTGAAGGATGGTCTCAAATAAGTGATGCCAGCAAGTACTCTGCACAATTCATGGAAAGATGTTTGAAGCACAAATTATTTTTATAGAAGACATTATGAGAGCAAGGCAGTAGTTTCTACAATTACAATTCAATGAAGAATCCCCTAAGTGCACATGGTAGACGTGCTTGGTGAACCGAGTATTTCTGTGATTCTAAAAGGTTTAAGCTAATAACACCAATAGAGTTACTGAAGCTAATTTGATGACTATAATAGAGAGAGATAGATAGATTCATTACTATAAATGAATCTAGTGCACTATGTAGAAAAATTGAAGCCACTTCTATTCTGCAGATATGGCTGCCTGGAGCTAACCTCACCTCACCTCCTCCGACACCTTCCCTATTTTTTCTGCATAATAGAATTTCAGGCTGTTACAGATTTGCTAAGAAGTCTCCTCATCTGTAAAATGAGGGCAATGGAGGAAATCGCTGTGGCTCCTTCCAGCCGTATAGTACACAATGGTTTCTCTATGTAATGCAAAATAACAATGGTGAATGTTTTATCCAAATGACAGAGAACTTTTAGCAACGTCCTCATATCTATCTGCTTCAGCTACCTGGATTGCATCCATTACCTTTAATATGATTCATCCATCCACTGTCTCTAAGTTGTTTTAGCTCAAACCTCTACCAAATGCCATTCATTGTGGGATGCCTCTAAGGCACACAAGCTAATCAACAGATGAAAGGTGAAATGAAGAGTCCTTCTGGGCTCATAAGAGGTGACACGGAATCAGAGAGTTACGGATTCTCCCCATCAACTTCAGAAAGGGTGTGGCAACTGCCAACCCTGAGCATCACAGAACACAGTGTTCACAGGATCAAAATACATTCAACCAGCAAGTGCCAAAGAGGGAAACTGGACCTGGAGCCTAAATCAATCCCTTTGCACCAAGATACCTACTGTTCAGAGGACGAAGAGTGTCTTCTTTGCACAGAGCTCTAGCGATACATGCTGTATTCATTTCTGGAGGAACACAACCAATGTCAATTGATAAAAGCACGATCAATATAAGAATGATTAGATAAATTATGTAACCAAATCATATTATGCAGCCATTAAGAGGTAGCTACTTCGGGCCAGGATGGATCATAGTAGCAGAGCACTTCCTTAGCAAGTGCAAGGCCCCAGAGATCCAATCTCCAGCATCAGGAAAGCAGAAAGACATATGTGTGGAGGGTTTTGACCAACGACACAAAATTTCACTTAGACAAGAGGAATAAATTCAAGAGATGTACTGTCTATCATGGTGACAACAGGTTATGATGTTATATAATGTGCATATTGTATATTTGCAAATTGAAAATGATTAGATGTTAAGTACTCTCATTACAAAAATGAGATAATACATGTTAATTAGTTTGATTTAGCCATTCTGTTACGTATTTAAATATCAAAACATCATGCTGCACACATAAATATTCATGATTTTTACTTAGCAATTAAAAAACTTTATTAAAGTTTTTAAGAGCTACACATGAATTAATTTAGGTGATTGTCTACGATACATGGTTAAGTTTAAAAAAAAAAACACTTTCTTTAAAACAATTTTTTAAGGAATCCTAGGTAGGAGTAAAAGAGGGGCAAATACGTTAAATGTAACCTGAGTCTGTACTTAATGATCTTCAGGGTTGAACCCGATTCACTTCCACTCTGAAACATCCTTCCATGTGCACTGTACCCCATGACATGCACAGGAGTGCGGCTGGGCAGCTCTGAGTACAGCTGAAGTCAGGCAGCTCCAGGTTTATGTCGCATCTCAGCCACTCCCTGCCGGTGACTTTGGCCCAAGTATCCCCTTCTAACCCTGTTTCCCTCACTACCCAATGGTGACAATAATGCCTTATTGCACAGGGACATTGTCCAAATTGGATGAAACTGGGGAAAGCAAGTGTTGTGCATAGGGCAGGCACACAGCAGGCACTCAATAAGTGGTGGCTAGTACTTTAACTAGTATCTAATTGCCTCAGAGATCAGCCTTTACTAAAAACAGAAACCCTTCTGCAGTGTGACATTTAGAGGCCACCACCGCAAAAAAATATGCTCTGGCTTCCAGGAAGGTATTTGTGAAAGCGTGGGCCGATGAATAAATGACATTTGATTTTCTATTCCAACATCTTTCCATCTGAACATTTTCTGATTAGGCAGCCGCATGGTGCTCTCAACCTGCCCAGCTTCCCTCCCACATGGTTCCAAATGTGAAGCAGGGTCCCCACAGCTCCCTGCTTGTCCCACCACAGATCACCCAAGGCCATGGCCCTGCAGTACATGACTGCACAGCCCAGCTATTTATGCTTCTGAGAGAAAATAACAGCAGAAAGAAGCAAAATAAGAGCAAGAGCAATGGAAAGCAGATGGGAACCATTCTCCAGTGCTCTCTGAGGTACTGTCTCAGGTCTAAGAAGGTCATTTCACATTGGGAAGGGGTTTCTAGGTTTTGAGACAACCCCAACTTCTGTAGAAACCAAAGCAAACAAATGCAAACTCATTAGCAGTGAAAATGCTACACAAGTTCAGTTAAATTCAACTCAGGGTAATACACACTCAGTACTGGTCTCTCATAGACAAAGGTGTTATTTTCAATATCAGAGGTCATGGTATCCATTTCCCTTACAGTTCTTCCCCACTGAATCTATAAAGTGCTGGAGCTTTTAAAGTATTTAAAAGGACATACGGGTATTAAATTATGGGCTTACCCAAGAAGCTTAATTTTTATTAGCAAAAGATGACAGTGCTGCTGGTAATGGTAAACACCCGCGGAGCACTGACTAGGCACCAGGAATTCTGCTAAGTGCTTCACCCAGCAACACCTGTAATAGATATTGTTGCATTAAACAGGGATACAGAGAGGTCAAGTCCCCATTTGCAGTCTGAGATGGAGTGAAAATTTGCCTTCGGGCATTTTCTCCTCAGAATCACACCCTGATCACTGTATAACCATGCATTTGGGTCTCAAAAATCCTGTTCCCTAACAAGTACACCCAGCACTAGTTTCTCCTGTCATTAGACATTTCCATCAATGCAGCTGCCTTTGATTTCATTGTAAGCACATGGAAAAGCCTAGAGAACTTCATTCTTATGCTTCTCATTCACACGTTTAAGTTTTTCAACTCCTGAAGAAAATCATGGCCATTTCAGCTGAGTGTCATAATTCTGTATTCTTTTAGAATGTGTATTCATCTTTTATTTTCCTGAATGAGGTTTGGCTTACAGTAAGATAAAAAAACAGGATTGAAAGGCAGGGAGAATATAAATCTTATCCTACAAACAAGACACTCGCCACATCTGAAAGAGTTCAGAGTTCTTGATGCTCTTACTCTACAAGAAAAATTTGAAGGAATTCAGTTTTGAGGGTCACAGGCACATACAAGGAGACTGCTGAATTTTCTGAGTCTGCTGTATAGCCTGGTGATTTCAGTGACCTCAATTACACGATGTATTCTGCATTACATGGTGTCTGAGCCCTTCATTTGGGCTCACTGTGTTTCCTTAGCCCAAGGTCCACCTTTTCCAGCTAAACTACAAACCCCTTTGGCAAGGAATCCACAGCCCATATGTGGGCCCAGGCTCCTGCTAGCACCTTGTCTATAGTAGACACTCAAACTTTAATTAAGTCAGAGATCATTTATATTTCAAGCATATTCCAAAACTCTGAAAAAGTCTATGTTCTGAGATACACTGCCTTGAATATTGCTTCATCCCAGGGAAGCCTTCAAGTGACAATAAAATCAATTTATTTTCCCAGCCAAACCTGAAACCCTGATGGCTGTGAAATTATCCTCTAGATTTAAACTCATCCATGCCAAAAATTCCCATTTCTTTCAAGAGCTGAGGAAACGGGACCTGGAGAAGCAATTTTTGATAAGAATGCCCACTCTTCTAATTTAAAGATTAGGCAATTCTGCAAGGAGGTATCTACCCTTTACAAACTGACGGGTGTCATATCTAGAGCGCTCTTAATAGTTAATGAATAGCTTCTTCCAAAAAATTAACTTGACACTTTCATTTTTGATTGAATTTCTCTACAAAAGTTTGAGATAGATTTATGAAAACACTTTGGATTACATGTGAATGATTTCAATCAAGAAGCAATGCTATGTGGAGAAAATAACAGTTCTCTTATGCTCTTTAACATTCAAGCCCGTTACAGTGTGCTTATTACCTTTATTTGGAACATAGAAGCTTAATTAAAACTCACAGCAAATTTCAGGTTCATGTGCAACAAAGCTGCCAGGGCACAGCAGGACTGAGTCAGAGCAGGGCAGTAGGGCAAGGCTGCAACCAGGACAGTGCTGCATCCTCTTGTCTTCTTGACAAAGGGAGTTTCTGCATAAAATTCTATGTGGTAAAAGGAAAAGCAACCGAGAGTATAAAGATACTAAACAAAGTAAAATAACATCATTACAGTTCTATCACATTCTTTTCTTCTTTCTGATATCATTCAGCAGAAAAATCTGTCACTCTTTCTGCATCAACTGTGAATTTCAGCTCATTTCAGAAGCACCAGTTCTCATGAGCGAGAAGTGGGTCGAGGCCCCAAAGACAGAGACCAGCCAGAAGTGAGATAATGCATGAATAATGGTACAGATTACTGGAATACACCATAATAAGAAGAGTTATAAGAAAAGAGCACAAGTAAAGGCACTGGAAAATTCTTTACATCAATTCTGCCCAAACCAGTCCTTTCTGAACCCGACTGTGCCCTAGAATTGCCTGTGATGCTTGTTAAAAATATAAATGCTTGGATTTGAGTCTAGATTTACTAAATCAGAATGTTGAGGGGTGGGGAGGGGCCCAATAACTATACATATCAGAAGTCCCCACAAATTATTCTGATGCACATTCAGGCTTTAGAATAGTGCTACTGTGAGTAACATCCATGTCATGGTTAAATTCTAGGCAAGATCATTCCCATAAAATGAATTTCTTTAAATTAAAAAGTACCAAGACATTTTGATTGGTGATAATAAAACTATATTCAGTTAGTATATGTCTTAAAGTAACTTTTGACAACCAAGAAAATGAACTGTCATTTTTTTTTAAATCTGAAGATTAAATTATATGTCCCGGCATCTTTATAAACACAATATCATGATGCAATACCTCCCTGCAATAGTTCTACATTTGTAGCAGATAAGATAATGCCCTGGCTAAGTCAAAATCACTAGCTGTTTTCTGACAAGTGTCAAATTTTCTCAGAGCTGAGATTTGGAGAATCATCAAAACCAATTGCTAGGCAGACATCTGGTTTTATAAGTTTCTTTAGAATATAATCAGGAGGCCTGAATACGGACAGCATATTCAAAGGACTGTGAATGCCTAAGATTACACTGATTTTAACTTTTGTGACAGGGATATTTTTTTCCACTCATGTGATAACAGTAGTCAGTGCATCCTGTTTATAACTTGCACAGCCCTTGTTTTCTCAAATCTTCTGGGGAGGTTTTTTTTCTTTTGTTTTATTTTTTAATCCCAAACAATTTTTTGTGCTCAGAGCTTTAGGTATTCCAATTATATCACTTTCTTGGAATACCTGCTTCTATTCTACAAACTCATAAGAAAACCCAAAAAGCTGTACAAATCTTACTTTTTTTAAAAAAAATGAAAACAAGGGCCGGGGATTTAGCTTAGTGGTTCTGGCGCCTGTCTTGCAAGCACAAGGACCTGGGTTCGATCCCCGGTAACCACATACCTATACTGGGTGTGGAGACACACGCCCAGCAGCAACCAGTACCACATATGACAGTTCCGGGCGTGGTGGCTCATGCCTGTAATCCCAGCACTCGGGAGGCAGAGGCAGGAGGATTGCTGTGATGAGTTTGAGGCTGAGCTCAAGGCCAGCCTGAACTACAAAGCGAGACCCTGTCTCAAAAAACCTCAAAAAAAAAAAAAAAACCCTAAAAAACATGTATACTTTTCCTCAAAATTTCCTTTTTTTAAAAAAAAATTGGGCTGAGTTTTACATTTGGTTGATACAATTTAAACTCACAGAAGCAGTAGGATACCACTTTACTATACACCTACCTATTGGGAAGCCACTTGTTCCGGTAATTTGCTTTTATTTCCATTACTATTCTTTGCACTCATAATGGGGTCTCTCACTGCCTCTGCGTTTCAGTACTTTTTGTTACAATGAAGGAATATTCTAAATACTTGGCCTTCTCCTACATGTGGATTGTCTTTTAAAATTACTACAATTTTGCAAAGTGCCCGGATTTGTAATCTATGTAACAATGGTTCTTCCAAAACAGTAGAATTGAAGGGAGGGAAGACCATTACTTTTTTTGTTTTCTTTGTTAAATCACACAAGTAATTTAATATTTGGTATAACAGGACAAACAGCACAGATGTACACAAAGCACACATATATTTTTAAACTAGTTTAAAGCACCTTATTTTTATTATTAAAATATCACATAGTTTCATTTTTGCTCAGTTTGACTTGGTCCTCATTTTTAGCTTTTCCTAAGTGTAATTTAATGTATGTGACCATTGGCCATGTTTTTTTTTTTAAGAAAATCTTCAATTTTCACTATTACTTGCTGTCAATATGCTTTATTTTTCTAATTCTATGATGGATACTGTTACTACAAAAAGTGTATTTGACCTGTATGATAGCTTCTTTATATTAGTATTTCTTACTCATTATATTGCCTTTGCTTTTGTCCTTTTTCTTTTAGTCTTGTTGTTTCTAATTAGTGTTCTGGTATTGAAATTCTTTCTTGCCATACTTAGAAAAATTAAATCTTCAGCCTGAGCAGCCACCCCTTCAAGATAGAAATGGATCTTTTAAGCAGGGCGGTTGTGCTCTCACTGTCACTCCAGGGCTCGGCGGGCAAAGACAGAGAAGGGACACAAGGAATGAAGCAAATGCAGCACAATGCATCTGAAACCCTCCTGGGTGCATTTAAATTTAAATTTATAGCAACTGAACAAAACAGCCAAATTCAGCTTTGCAGGGCAGGTTTGCAATCTTTGCCAGATTTTACTCCCAATCTCATTTTATCTGTCTCTGTAAACAAGGGCTACAATTGATTGGGTTTTTTTTTCCTTTTAATTTGCTCAATGGAAAAGTACTATAGCACAGATAACACAAAAGAGAAAATAATGCAAACTGTGTATGCTGAGGGCCTCAGTGGACACTGCTTTCTCTAGAAAATGTATCATTTGCTTTAACCTGTTCGCACTGACCCTGTGTCAAGTCTACTTTGTGTTCCTCATCTGTACATCAGACTGGGAGAAAAGAGGTAGGGTGACAGGGGACACAAGTGACGGAAGAACACAAGGTGTAGGCACATGAATTCTTGGGAGGGCATATTGTCCCACACCAAACTCTTGCACCAAACCCAACCCGAATGGAGCCCCTCATGACAGCTGCCACCCAGTGACACTGAGCTGAGAGGCAAGCCAGCTGTGTGAAAGCTCGGGTTGACAGGGGCTGATCAGAAGGGCCCAGCCCACCTGAACCAGTCTAACGAGGCCTCGGTGTGACTCTACACAAAGAAAGCAAAGTGAAGAAGCGTGATGTTAGCGGGTCCTTTTTTCCTACTGTGGTATTTCCTTGTTCTTTCAAAAGCCCACTTTCCTTCCTCGCCCAAGGGAGCTCCTTTCCATTTCACAGACAGGGTGCTACTGGATTCATGAGCCTCTAATAAAGGGCAATTATATCTTTAAACTCGATGTGTTGAAATGTTGTTTCTGACACATCACAGGACAAAGTCAGCTAATCATAAAATTCAGGACAGATTTAGGCCTGAAATTCATAGGCAGGGAGTGTCACTAACTAGATTCCTAAAGTCTGGAGGAAGGCTTTGAATTTAGCCTTTGCAGAAGGTGGAAACTGGTAAAATCAAAGCCAGCTATTTTCTCTCCCTACCATTTTGCCATTGTCAAGAAAGGATGATTTTCTGCAAAAAACAGCCTTTGAAATTTCATTCAGTGTAAACTCTGCCCACTGCTTACCAAAAACGGAAGCAACACAAGAAGAAGATAATTGTCATTTTCTCCTATGACAAAAGAGACTTATAACTAACTGAACAGGAGAGAAAAATAAAAAACGCAGCATGAGACCGCTTTGCCATCCTGATGATGGGTGAGTCACTGACTCCACAGCAGCTTCCCCCACGGCGGCTAAGCCCGCCGCTACCCAGATTGCAGTTTGTTTCGTCTTGGCGCATTAGAGCGCTATTCTCCTCTGATCCACTTAGGTCTAGAAATAGCAACTGTCCTAAGAACACAGGAAAATCGCATCCTAGATGACATATATTTAGCATCTCTATAGCATTTTATGGCTTCAAGATACTGTAAGGGCATTTTCATCATTCCTTCCATCTGCAACAGCAAAGAAATAGTCATTTGCTAAGGTCATAGAGACAATTATTGAATGAGAATCCAAATTCACAGCCTCTTCCAGACTCTTCCTCCACTGCAGAGGGCTTGTACCTCACCACTGTTCCCCTTCTAGCTGCTGACTGGCCAATGATGGGCTTGGAGAATCCTTTGAAGGACCTCAAGGGCTACACTTCACACTTCCTCCTTCCCGAGAATCGCACTGGAAGTTGTGTCGGTGCCCGGGGAACTAATTGTACTCACCACACAGAATGCTGAAAACCAAAAAAGTCATTGTGCTTTGCAAAAAGTATTACCTGTGCTAAAAGATGTCCAGTTAGGGCACCAGGTTCCCCCGCTTTGCAGTGTTTTCAGTCATGTTTATAGTTTGCTCTATGAGACAGTGGTAATCAGGGTCAATGTAATTACATCAATAATTTTTCCTTGGCAGCTATGACCCAATTGAACCCATAAAAAAATATAAAATAATTCTGTAGTTTAACAGAATACAGCATACAATCTAGAGAGTTCTGGGGCCAGGGAATTAGCTCAGTGGTTCTGGCACCGGTCTTGCAAGTGCAAGGACCTGGGTTTGATCCCAGTAACCACATAACAATACTAGGTGTGGAGACTCACACCCACCAGCAACCAGTACCACATACCACAGTGCCGGGCATGATGGCTCACGCCTGTAATCCCAGCGCTCGGGAGGCAGAGGCAGGAGGATTGCTGTGATGTGAGATGGAGGCTGAGCTCAGGGCCAGCCTGAACCACAAAAGCGAGACCCTGTCTCAAAAAAACCTAAAAACAAAACAAAACAAAAAAAAAACCCTAATCTAGAGAGTTCTGGAATATCTTAAGAAATCATCTGATGTTTGCCAACATTTTGCAGCCTAGTATGTTGACATAATCCATCCCAGAAACCTTTGATTCTGCATCAGTTCAGGTTTGTGAGAAACTTGGATGGTAAAACACTTCAATTTCCAACGAATCCCTCCATTTTTGTGCAAACCAAAGTAATGACAGCATTTTCTTGTCTGGGGCTTCAGAAACTCAACAAACATTTATTTCCACTTCCTTCCTCAGTCAAAAGATAAGGGAAATTCTTTGTTTCTCATCCACTAGAGGAAAATGATGCAAGAGAATGTGTAAGTTGGAAATAATTCTAATCATAGAATCTGAAGACTCCGGGGACAGTTTTCAGGATGAAATCATACTTTTCTCTATAATTCCTTCAGATTCTACCCTTTTCTAGTGTAGATATGTGTCTATATTTTTGTTTTCTACAAAAATACTAACTGATATTCCAGCACTGGGGGCCAAAACAGTTTCAGTAACATAAAGTAAACAGCACAATGCAGAAGTGGTAAAATTCTATTTTATATCCTCGCTTTTTCTACCTCCACCCTAGTATTTATACCATCAAAACAGGAACACAATCGATCAGTTCATGACACTAGACAGTGATTTAATTTGTGACACATGACAATAAGGTAGACTTCATTGGCAATCTTCACTCTATGAGAGACGGTCTTGTGATTCTTCACTCCAACAAACCTCATTTAAATTGAACACTATCAGAGAACAGCTTACCAATTAAATCAAGATGTCTTCATATTACGGAATAGAGATCCTTGAAAGCAATAACAACATTTCTCAGCTGTGTTTACAGCCTTGGACATTGCTATTTGAAATACCCCCAAGGATAAATTCCAGGAAGAATTTCACTTCGCACAATTTCAATTCACTGGATTTAATAACACATCTTTCCCAGCACTACATAGTAGCTTTCAAGAATGAAAGCTTGAACTTCCGCCCAAAAATGAAAGAAAAAAAAAACCCATCATCAAGGGAACTCGTCAGATATATTAGAAATATCTGTATTTTTTTCAAACTAGCTAAATACTTATACATACATATATCATACATATTTTTAATATACAGGTACATGATATATATATTTTAAAAATAAACAGGAAGTCAAGTCACTCTGATAATCATGCTCTTGTCCTGTGCAATGACTTTGCTAAATGCAACACACATGTTACCCAATTAATTCCCACAGAATATTGATTTCACATCCCAGCAGTGGGTGCCAAGATTTGGACACTGAAGGAGACCTATGTGTCAGTGTCCACAGAATTACCACATTCCAATGCCACCCACCTTGTCACACACCACACACAGGATCAGATGAGCCACTCCAGTCTTTGCCCTGCATACCACTGCAATCCAGCACCACTAAGTTTCTCAAATTTCATTCTTTTCATTTCTGTCTCCATCAAAATCCTTTCACTATTGACCACAACAAATTAGCACAGGAAAAGCAAACTGAATGAAATACAGACACACTGTTTCTCCATGGATGAGGATTTAGCTCAGTGGTTTGTTACCTGCCTCATGCAGTGGGTTCATTCCTCACACCCATTCATGGAGCCTCTCTTCTCGATGAAGCACAAAGTCAGGTGCTCACACAACAGTCTGTTCTTAGCTAGGAGCAGCTGTGTTTAGGGACAGAGGTTTGAGTCAGAAAGAAATGGAGAGAAGGAGGGAGCATAAGTGATGGAGAAGTCCTAGGTAGGAGACAAGACTAAGGGATTAACCCAGGAGAAAAACTGGGTGATAGAAAAACATGATCTGAACTGTAATGAAAGTCTATGTGTGAATTCCAAGGAAGCCATTCTGAGTTCACTTTGGACCCAGGAATTTATGAAACACAAAAGAAAAAGGATGCTCTCAGAAGAGGAAAGAAAATGCACAAAGGCATGAGTGCACAGAAGACTGTGGTACGAGGAGAGAGCTGTGAGCATCCTAGAGCTAAGCAAGAAAACTGCATGGAGGGAAGCTGGGCCAAGGGTTAGTAGGTCCGCAGAAGCTCCATGAAGATCAGACATCCCTCTCCAGGTTCTGGGAGTAACTGAGGTTGGTGAACAGATTGGAAGCTTGAGTTTTTGGTTCTGAAGATGTGGGCACAAAGGCAGACCATAGACTGAAGAGAAATTTGATGAAAAAGAAGACATATCATGAGATTCAGGAGAGAGGTAAAGTCTGAAGTACGTCAGCAGGAATGAGAAAGAAATTACATAAACTAGTAGTGATTGAGGGTGAGATGGGAGGACTTGTGAGTGGAGTAGGTGATCATGTCATGATCGGAGCAGGAAGACAGATTGGTAGGGCCAGCAGAGGGAAGAAGAAGGAAGAAAAGAAGTTCAATTTAGATGTGTAAAACTTGTGCTTCCAGAATTTCTATGTAACGATATGAGACAGGCCAGCAGAAATGCAATGTGAAGCCTAGAAGAAAGGTCAAGGCTAGAAACACAGATGTGGACAAACATGAAATTTGGCAATTTTTTGGTTATTTGGGATTGTCATTCTTAGAAAATTTGAGTAGAGTGGTTGACTGACACCATAGCTTACATTATTAGCAAATTGTTTCTAACTGTTTCCTAAATGTCTTTACTATTTCTTCCATTGAGCAGAACCTTTTAGGCAGGATACACCTCCCTTATGTACCTTGTAACCATGTGACAAAGACTAACAAAAAAAAAGCTTAAATGGAGAAGCATGCGCTGGAGGTGTGGCGTGAGGTAGATTGCTTGCCTACCATGCGCCAGGCTCTGAGGTCACTCCCCAGTACTGCAAAGATAAAAATAACAATAAGTGAATTAGTGAGGTGTAGAGGGAGCACTTAGATAAGAAGATCTGTTTCCATAGAGCCTGTGAATGTGTACTTGGAAACTGATGCCCTAGAAAGAGACAGTAAATTCTTTTTCTTTCTCCTCTGCAAATGAAATTCAGGTTTCCTCCTGGCTAAAGGCCTCTGCTTATTTTCCATGGATTAACGCTTCCAAGTGAGCAGGAACTGACTTGCCAAATAGTCTAATTCACTTGGCTGGTGCGTCTCACTTAAAAAGCCATTAACAAGTGAGATGAGAGGGGTGAGGAATGTCCAATTAAAGCAATTGCTGCAGTGTCCAAATGCCTGGCAGCTGTGCCATCCTCACACCACCAGCCGGCTGTGGAAATAAGATTTTCACATTTCCTTGATAGCAAAGCCAAACCTTGATCTGGAAGCCACGAAGGCATGACAAAAGCTGGACAGAAATTACAAACCACCATCTTCTGTTATTGAAGTCAAGAGGCTTCGCTGAATTAGGTTGTGATTCCTTAGATGTGACTCCCAAAACAAGAGAAACAAAAGGAGGTTTCATCAAAAGTAAACCTGATATTAAACGTCAGAAGATGCCAGAGAGAGAGTGAAAAGAAAGCCCAAACAACAGGAGAAAACTGCAGCCAATCTTCTGTGATCAGGGACTTGTATTGCTCTAATACTCATCAACACAAAGAAAATTCAACTTTTAAAAATGGGCAAAAGGCTTGAACAGGTATTTCCTTTAAAAATATCAAAAACAGCTAACACATGAAAAGGTGCCCAGTATCACTGACCAACAGGAAAATATAAATGAAATGAAATGCCATTTGACATCCATTAGGATGGGTAAAATTTAAAGGATAGATAAAGCAAAGCTTTAACAAGGATGTAGAGAAACTGTACACCTCATACACTTCCAGTTGAATTTTAAAATAGTTTGGGCACTATTGAAAACCATTTAGCAGCTAAAAATTGAGTTACTCAGCCTTCTGATCCTATGTAGATACCTAAAAGAATTAGAAATATTTGCACACAAAAAAGTACACAAAAGTTCATAATAACATTATTAATAATACCCTACAAGTGACTGCAAGTGATTAATGGATAAACAAAGATAAGAAACTCATAAAATGGAATATATTTGTGAATAGAATAATGAAGTACTGATATACGCTACAATATGACTAAATCTCAAAATATGATATGTAAAAGACATTGGTCACAAAAGAGCACAATTTCTATGATTTCATTCATGAAAAATGTCCAGAAGAGACAAATCTATAGAATTAGAAAACAGATTATTAGTTGTCAGCGGCTGAAAGAAACATAAAATGATTTTAAATAAGTGCTTAATTTTAAGAGAGTTGAAGAAATAAAACAATTTAAATAGTAGAGATGGTTGCACAATTCTGAATATACTGCATAGTTTAAACTGGTGGATTTTATGTTAAGTAATTTATATCTCAATAAATCAACTTAAATAGAAAGAAAGTAGCTCGTGAATGCATGTTCTTCTCTCTTGAGGTCACCTCATGTGAGAACACAGAAACTCCTACCTGGAAGTAACAGGGAGCACTGGTCTCAAAAGAGAGACTTACTTCAACAGAAGTAAGTCATATGTAAGACAAATCTGTTGGTGACTTCTGGCTTCTAGATGGTCTCAAATGCAGTAGTTGCTCAGTCTCCCTGATGCATCATCATCTTTCCTTTTTTGTCTTTGTGATTTAAAAAAGGCAAAATCCAGAAAAAGAGAGATAAAGAGGAAAGGAAGGAATGAGGAAAAATAAAAAGAGAAGGGAAGAGAAGAAGACAGAAGGAAAGGTGAGGAGGGAAGACAAGAGAAAAGGATGAGAGAGAAAAACAAGTGTTTAGTTCTGAGAAAGCAGTATTAGAAAACATACACTTCGGGCAGGCGTTCAAAATTATGGATCTTCAACCAAAACAAAGAGAAATAACAGAGTCCTCAATTTGAGATAATAGCCTCCCCCTTCCTTTGGAACCTCCAGGGCAGGGATTTGATTAAAGAAAAGCATTAGCTAAGCAAAGGTCTGTAAGTAGAAACTGCTAGACTTGAAACCCATTTCCCTAATACCAAAGAAGCTAATTGCTCTCCGTTTCCTCAGATTAGATCCAGAGAGAGGTTAGCTGTTAACACTGCATGCTCAGGGAGATGGTGACATTAAAAGGGCTGTAAAGGACAACAAAACCAGCTCAGCTTTGATACGACAAATACATTGTAGAAAGGTTTTGGAAAAGAGGAAACAAAAGAATGTTTTCCTTAATGAGAAAATTCAAAGCCAATGTAGCTTGTGATTGTGGGGGCAGCTTCTGGATGAAAAAAGGATGGACTGTAGCAATGGCTGTCCTGTGCTGAACAGCTTCTCTGTACCAGTCCCTGCATACCCTCGTCACAGCCCCATGAGACGAAAAACCATCGCAGCCATTTAAAGAAATCTTACTTCTCTCTGTCCATCCCCCAGGTCAACATTCATAGGTATGAGTGAAGTTCTACTATCCCTAAATAATAACGTTTTAATGTTTACAGCAGGACTGTCCAGTAGAAATGTAAGATGAAATGTAAATGTCATATTGAAAATAAAAATGAGAATTAATTTCATCAATATATTTTTCTAAACTCAAAGCACTCAAACTATTTCTATTTCAACAGGTTAAAAAACTTTAAAAAGCAACAATTAAAAATTTTAATGTGTCAGTAATATTCTGCTTCTGATGTACTAAGCCTGTAAAATTCTGTATATATCCTTATAGAGTATCTGAATTCAAGCTACCACATTTTGTTCACTCAGCAGGAATACACCATTTAATGGCTACCATCATTTTCTTCAAGAAAAAATGAAAAACCTAGGAATTAACCAAGGAAGTGAAAGAGTCTACAAAGAAAACTAAAGTATTCTGAAAATAGAGACTGATGAGAACACCAGAAAATTCAAAAATGTCCTTTGCTCCTGGAGAGGCAGAATTCATACTGTCAAAATAACCATACTTCCAAGTGTTACACAAATTCTATGCAGTTCCAATCAGAATACCAACAGTATATTTTACAGATCAAGAAAAAATAACCCTAGACCTCACATGGATCCAGAAAAGGCCCAGAATAGCAAACACAGTTCTCTGCAATAAGAACAAAGCAGGAGCCATAGCTCCTGACTTCAAATTACACTACAAAACAACAGTGATAAAAATGGCATGGTACTGGCAACAAGAGATATCTGGATCAATGGGACAGAATTGTGATTAAAGAAACCTTCCCAGACACATTCAGCTGTTTGATCTTTGACAAAATGGCCAAAACATTGTTTGAAGAAAGACAATCTATTCAACAAGTGGTACTGGAAAACTACTTATCTAAGTGCAGAAGATTGAAACTGGACCCTTATCTCTCACCATAGACTAAATTAAAGTCAAAGTAGACCAAAGATCTAAACAGAAATATTAAACCTTCTGGAATATAAAATAGGTAAAACATTTGAAGACATAAGTATAAGAAAGGATTTTCTAAACAGAACTTCAATTGCACAAGAAATAACAGCAAGAATCAACAAAGGAGATAGTCAGACTAAAAAGCTTCTATACAGCAAAAGAATCAATCAGCAGCATGAAGATACAATGTATAGAACACAAAACTTTTCTGCCAGCTATTCTTTGGACAGAGGAATAATGGCTCCTATGTTGGATGATGTACTCTCTAGGACTCTACAAACTTAAAATTATGACATGCATTATTCTCAATAATCTTCACAAGTCTATGACACATTTTGCAGGTGAGTAATCTGAGGCCCTCAAAGTCAAATAGTTCAAAATTGCACAGGATATAGAATTTTCTTTTAAATAGGAAGGAAAAGTTTGAATTAGCAAATTAAATGGTTACAAAACTGTTAACTATACAATCATTTTTTTTCAACAAGTTGGATTCATCCCAGGGATGAAAGGATGGTTCAACATATATAAATCAATAAACATAATACACTACATAAACAGACTGAAGGACAAAAAAATATAGTCATCTCAATAGATCCATAAAAAGCATTTGACAAAATCCAACATCCATTCATGATCAAAACCCTACAGAAAATCATAATAGATGGACTTTATCACAAACTAATAAAAGCTATTTATGAGAAACCAATAGCCATCATCATTCTAAATGTTTAAAAACTAAAATCTTTCACACTAAGATCAGGACCAAGATGAGGATGTCTACTATCACCACTCCTGTTCAATATAGTGCTAGAAACATAAGTCACAGCAATTAGACAAGCGTATACCATCATTTTAAGCCTAGCTTTGCTTCTAAGTTCAGTGTTATTTCAAGAGTGTTTAATAGTTTGGCTTTTTCCAGTTACTTCAGTGGAACTTGGAGATAGAAGGGTGAAGAAAGAGCATTAAGCTGCCTCTGCTACCAGAAGGGATGTGAGAGTACCCAGGGACATAGGTAGGAAGTCACTGGGCAAACCCGGAAGTAACACACATCACTTCTATATACTCTCCACTGGTCAACACTCATCAGTCCAACCCATCCTCCACAGCTGAAGTCCACAGCAGTCACCTTAATGAAAGCCTTCCTGCCTCCTTTGCACAGACGGTTCTTACACCTCTGAGCTCTCAGAGCTCTTAGTTTATTGTCTACAAAGCAAGGACGCTGCATTACAATTAGCTACACTGCTTCATCCACTTCCTTGGCTACACTGTGGAGCTTCTGGAGACAAGATGACTCTGTCCCCTGCCCAGGACTGGGCCTGGCAGAGAACAGACATTCAGCAAGTCTGTGGACGTGCTAACAAACGCAGGCTTCAGAGCCCCAGGGTGGCCAGCTTGGTGCTGGGCTTCCAGAGGCTCCACTTCTCTTGGCTGAAGGTTGCCTCGCGCTGTGTACATCCTCCTGTGCATTTTTCATTCTCCGTAATAGCTTCTTCTTATCATACACTTTATTGATCTGTCTGAGCGATGAAATTTATTATTTATTAGATTTCTGTAATAGCTTTGCTCCAAAGAGCACAGAGGGATATGGAAAGACTCCAAGGAAACGGCGAGGAACACCAGAACAAAGGAAGCACAGCGTGTGGACTGAAGATGAAGGAGGAGGCACCAACTGGGAAGACAATGCAAGGGGACAGCCACTGTCTCCAAAAGTGGCAGCCAGGCCAGGCTCCTGGGAGGCCCATGTCAGCCCGCTTCCATCCACCTGCAGGCTTCCCGACAGTCTGACAGGAGAAACAGCACAGGAAACACTTGAAAAAGATAAGAGCACACTACAAATGCAAAGTAATATAATTCCATTATTATTTCTACTAATTCATTCAAACCCAGGAAGTTATTTCATATGTAGGCAAGTTACATGGAAAGCTCGAGGTATCTGTCTTCTTCTACCAACTGACTGTCCTACAGCAGGGACCAGACCATATTCATTTTTTCCACAAGATAAGTGCTTAACAAAATTTCCCAAACTTAAATTTACATTCCCATTTTAAGAAACGCATTCATTCTATCTGGAACTTTAGTGGGGGTGTAGGGAGTTCAGTATCCCACTAACTTCCACTTTAGTCTGACTTCCCCTAGGAGAAAACTAGTTTTCCTTTCTGCACATACAGAAATTACGTTATTAGTTCTTACCCTACAACACCCAAGTAACTTCTACTGTATTTCTGAGAGGCTGGTAAGGATGGACTCTGAGAAGTGTGTCTCAAGCCTTTCAGCTTCTGAATCATCCTTTCAGTGAGCCTAAGTGGGGCCTTCAACCTCCTCAAACTGCACTGAAGAGAAGAGTCTCCTCAAAATAAGATGGCGGAAGTGACTCACTGATCGACAGGAGCCCTCTGCCCCCACCCCAGATACTACGACTCCTCCTCCACTGCTCCAGCCCCAACACACCCAGTCACTTCCAAACTCCTCAGGGATGCCAGCCTGGCCTGAGAGCACCTCTCCAGGTGCCCCTGAACCCACCTCCAAGTTCTTGGAAAGCAAGAGCCAGAGTTTATTAGTCTGTAGATTCTTAGCATGGGATCAAGCACTGTTGTGGTTTAGACCTAGAACATCCTCCAAAAGTCTCATGTGTTCAGCAAAGGGGCTTTTGGATGGTGATGAGCTCATGGAGCCCGATATGCACCAGTGATTAATCCTCAGGATTGTATTGTTAAGGAGCTTGGAGCTGAGTCACCAGGAGTGTGACCCAAAAGGGTGTGTTCTCTGTTTCCTGGCTGCCATGACCTGAACAGCTTTCCTTCGCTAGGCCCCTCAGCTACCCTGCTGCTGCACTGCAGCAGGCTGAACATGGCCTGACACCATGATTCAAAATAAACCTCTTTCCCTTTAAACTGTATCTGTTGAGTATTTTATCTCAGCAAGGGAAAACTGACTAGTACAGGACTCTGTTCCCTGGAAGTGAACTCAATCAGGACCCTGAAATTCTTTTAAAGAAATTATTGATGGGATCAAAAAAGGTGTCTGTTTAACCAACAGCATTTATGCAAAAATTGAGCTTTCTATCTAAAAAATTATAGTGGAGTCTTGATTACACAAACTCAATACATCATACAGAAAATTGCATTCACATACAAAAGCTAAAGTAAAGAATCATGAACTTGTAAGTGTTCTCTTATTATTTAAGATGTTTTGTAATCAGGTTGACACTGTAGACTTGTTTATAATCTTAAGTCTTAGTCTACCAAACTCATTTCACCTCTCTAAGCTTCAGTTTGCAGACTAACAAACTGGACACACTGGAGAGAAAGAACATACTTTGAAAGTTTCTACAAGGGTTAGAAGGAGGGAAAGATAAAACAATGCCTGAAAGTAGTCCTCAAACAGAAATGACAGTTGCCTATATTGCTACTCTCTAAAATATTTGCATATTCATTTGATCCAACCTTGACTTTAAAAGGTGGTGTCATGGATTGAATTATACGCCCTCAACATTCTAATGTTGAAATTATAAACCTGAAGACCTTGGAATGTGTCCTTGTTTGGAAAAAAGGATCATTACATATCTAATTGGTTCATTAACATGAGGTCATACTGGAGGAGAATTAATCCCAATGCCAATATGGTTACTGTCTTCATAGAAAGGGCATGGTGGCATGTGCCTGTAATCCCAACACTCCGGGAAACTGAGGCAGGAAGATCACAAGTTCCCGCTCAGCCAGGGCAACCTAGGGAGATCCTGTCTCAAAATAAAGGAGCTAGTGACATAGCTGAGATTGATTGCATTCAATCTTCATGTGCCTCAATCAATCAATTAATCAGTAAATAGAGAAATAAGGAAATGGAGGAGGAGAAATCCAGAACATCAGAGATTGGTAGCAAATCAGAATCCCTATGATCTCCAAAAATGTAACAAAATAAATTTCTCATCCAAATCACCCAGTATATAGTATTTGATTATGAGACCCAGGAAATTAATGCAGGTAATATTCCTATGATCTTCATTTTAAAGGTAAGGAAACTGAGGCAAAAGAGTTTATCCAATATCTTAAATCAGAAATACCTATTACTTCCAGGTCTAAGAAAGCCATCTCGGCGTTCACAGGCACCCAGTGTAGGTGAATTTTATCACTTCACACATATGTACATCTTGAAAATGAAATTTGTGAGGTAATGTTTCTTCACTTTTTAAAATAGCTCTGAGCAGCTTTTGTTTTTCCCTAGGAAGTCAGAGACTGACTCTTGGTACTCGACACGGGAGTGTCCTGGTTGGGCCCTGCTTCCCTTGGAGAAGCTGAACCCACCCTTCCTGGCTGGAGCAGAGGCAGGCAGGCCTTGTCTGCCTCACATGGGGATGGGAGCTCTGAGGGCCTCAGGAGGGCCCACTAGGGTACTCTGCAGGATGTGCATTTGATGGACTTGCTGTTGCTGCTTATATTTTTCACCTTTCACAGGTCACAGAGAAAAGAATCCACTCATTTCTGATAAGTCAGTCCTCAAAATCTTAGTTTAAATGCTGAGGTTATTAAATTCTTCCAAAACAACAACCTTTTAGAGCAACAGAATAGTGTTTCTCACAGTGGCCTATGTTTACTACAAAATGTGTTTGTAGTAAAGATCAAATTTTCTTGGAATTGCTGCAGAGAGAAACTCAGGTGCGGAGCCCAGTTTACAGAACAACAGCAGGGGGTCTAGAAAAGAGGCCAGATGAAGATGGGGAGCATACAGGGCTCTATGGGGACAGGAACAGCCTCTTGCTATGATTTGCATGGGTCTGTAAAGCACAGGCCCTAATTTGCTCCTTGCCAGCCTGGGAGAGATGCTGAGATCTCAGTGAGACTGAGCAGCCCTCTGGCAATGCCTCTGCATGGCCACTGAAATGTGACAGCCAGCCCTTCATCCTAAAAGCATATTTTCAGTTTGGTTTCCTTCAGCACTATGGACAGAACCTAGGGCCTCACCCATGCTAAGGAGCAGAAATGTCTCCTGCAGCTTCATTCATCTAGTGACGAAGCTTAACATGTTGGGTCCGAGATCTTACATCAGGAAACAGGTGTCTAGGAGGAGGCTGGTCACTGCAAAGGACAAGTGAAGGCAAAATGAGGAGAAAGAGAGACAGAGAACGTCCTACAGGGACAAGGAGGATCAGAGGGTGAAAGAACTCTGGGTCCCCAGAAAGCACATGTCCTGGTAAATAAAGGCATAGGAAGGGCCAAAAGAAAGTGAAAATAGAAGAAAAAGAGAAACAAAGCTTTTATAAATAGGGAGGGAATAGAGGGGACCTGAGGGGGGAATGGGATAAAATAAAATAGAATTTAATTTTTAAAAAGCACAGATTTTGGCACCACACAGATCCATGCTGGAGTCAGAGCTTTCCTATCTAATAATCTTATTAAGCTCTTGGACAAATTATTTAACCTCCCAAACTGCATTTTCAGATCTATTTGGTAAAAATAATAATACCAGATGGCCAGTACTTCCTCAACTATTTATTATTGCTCCCCAAGGAAACTTTTTAGACATATTTTTAACTGCACTCTCATTAAATTTTAATCCTAAAGACATACTGCAATCTGTTTGTACACTGCACATCTATCTGTATCTTGTACACAGAAAGGTAAAATCACTTGTTTCCCGGGACCATTTTTGTCCCTCTGAGAAGGTGTACCACATGCAGACGCTGTTAAGAGAACCTGATGTGCTGTAGATCACGGTGTCCAATATTTGGCCTTGCCTGAGTCAAATAGAGCTTTCTGGATAAAGAGGAATTGTTTGGGGCTGCATATAAAGTATATAAAGTAGAGATAAGTTACAGAATTTTCTTTTTCATAACTTATTAAATTATGAACATAATAAGCCCAAGTTTAATAATTAAATAACAAAACTTACACATCTGCTAACAATAAAATGTTGTCTTCACAGCCACACACACAATTGTAAGGAAGTTGAAATAATTCCATCAGCAATCACTGTGTTTAAATCACTTGATGCACAAGCACCTGTAACATTTGACACCTGGGCTCTGAGCTGACTGTGGTGCAGTGAGCTCAGGAGCTGGAGTTAGTACGGTCCCTCGCCACACACACTAACCCTCCACTGCCATGTTCCATTGTCTTCTATGCAGTCCACATGCTAGCATGTAGCAAGAGAGAAAAATGGTTTAAAACCCATATCGCAATGTTAAAAATTTACAATCCTGTCGGACCACATTATTAGCTGCTCATGTAGCTCCTGGGCTGTAGGTTGGACAAGCCTGCCAAAGACAAAGCTCTTAGCACAGTGGTTGACTGTGCTCATTTAAAAGGGATAAATGCCCTATACAACTGGTCAAGCATATCACTGCACACCCTCCCCTGAAATTAACTCCTACACACACATCCTAAAATCAACCCCTACACACACACCCAACCCTGATCCATGGAAAAACTGTCTTCCATAAAACCAGACCTCAACACAAAAATTCTGAGGGCTACTATGCTCAAGAGCTGGGTTCTTCAGAATTCATGGTTTCAAAGCCATTTCCTAGGTTGTACAAATGGTATGACTTTGGGTAAGTCAAGTGCACCCTTTGTAAAATGAGATGATGATAATACCTACCTCTAAGAGATGTCAAGATTCGATCGCTTCAGCTGTCTATGAAACATAACTAACCACCCTGACCAGTAATGGCTTAACATAATAATAACCACTTCAAAAATTAAAATAGAACTACCATACGAACTAGCAATTTGATGTCTGTTTATTCAAAAGAACTGAAAAGAGATACTCAAACATCCATGTTTAGAGCAGCATTACTCTCAAAAGCTCATTCAGTGAAGCAACCCAAATGTTCACTGGCAGAGGAAAGGATGAGGAAAATATACATGCAATGGAGTGCTATTCAGCCTTAAAAGCCAAGGAAATCCTAATCCATGCTGTAACATGCGTGAATCTTGAGGGCTATTAAGCCAGATGAAATAAGCCAGACATAGAAAGGTAGATGTGGCCTTATTCCACTCATATCTGGCCCATATTCCACTCATATCAGAGTGGTCACATTCACAGAAACAATCATGCAATGGCTGTAGGCAGGGAGGGGCAGGGAGAGGTTGTTAATGAGCACTGCGTTTCAGTTTTGGAAGATGAAAAAGGCTTTGGTGATTGGTTGCACAGCAATATGACTTTATTAACACTACTGAATTATATACTTAAAATGATTAAAATGATAAATTTTATGTTATGTATATTTTGCTACTAGTAAAATTAAAGTAACGATAAAATTCAAATTAAAAAGAAACTATTTTTTGGCTCGTAATTCTACAGAACAGCAATTTAGGCTGGGCCTTGCCCACATCCATCTGGTAGCTCAGCTGGGCTTGGGTTTTTAAAGATGGCCTCTTGCAAAGCAGGCCCTTGGGGCTATCTCTTGGCTGAGCCCTCTTTCTACACTGTCTTTCACCCCAGCCCTGTGTTTCGAGAAAGAAGAGAAGAAGCGGCAAGGCATCTTGAAGCCCTGTCCTGCAAGTCACATGATTTTACTTTCACCACCGTCTACTGGTCAGAGAAAATCACAAGGCAGGCCCAGTCTCACAGCAGCAAAGTGCTTCTCCTTGTGGAGAGGGGAAGGATACACACCCTACATACACTGCAGCTATGCAGGCATAAAGGAGAGCAGAGATTGTGACAGCAATCCTCGCAAGCTATACTTAAGATAAAAGAAGAAAAGCATGAAGAACCGTGGCTGGCACACAGTAGGCCTTTTGTAAGCAGCTGTTTTGTTGTTTAGTTATTATGATATTTAGAATGCCAAATATGTTCGCTGGTTGACAAACTGGAGTTGATTCTAATATGCTCCCATGTATTCCTCCTGGTCAGAAAGAAGAGGGAGGAGGAGCTTTCGGTTACTATTAAGGGTCTATATTTCACAGCTAATTCCTCAACAAATAAATCCCAACCAAATAACACAATAAGAAGTTTAACAATGCTAACCTCACAGTTTTTCCATAAACTGACTCAATTCAGTAGGCTTGCCTCACCAGCACCACATAAAATTAAATTATTTTGAAAAAATATTTGAACCATAGTACACTGCCAGAGGATCTTAAAAGCTCAACTAACAAAATAAAAGATAATTTGAAAATTATGTAGATTGCTCCCCATGAACAATGTTTAGGTATTTTTGCATCCTCCTTTTCATTCATCCTATTAAAGTTCCATAATTGCAATTTTAAATATAGTAATAACAGAGAGAACACAGGTAATAAACTCAATGCAGAAGAGACAAAAGATAAAATTAAAATAAAGTGTGATTGGGTTCCAAACTGTTCTTAGGCAGCTGGTCTAACTTCTCATCTTAACATTTATATGTACTCTTCAAAGGTTTGGGAGAAGTCATTGCTGAAATGTCACTGAATTTTCATTAGCAAAAGATAAAGGAACAACTGGCTTAGTTTCTCACCCCTTTTGTAAGGGCTCCTATTGCTGGTACACACAAAAGTGTGGGCAAGTTGGAGCTTCTGAGCTGACTCATCCATAAGCAAGTTCCAGCCCTCGGTGACCTGTAGGCTCAGATCTCCATTTCCAAACCTTGGAAATAATGTTTAAAAGGATTTTCCTTTTTACATTTTCATTAATAACAAAAATAGGAGCCACTGACCATTGATCTCTGTGGCAAAAGAGCCCTCTGCTTCCCACTAGAAGGCACGTGAATGGGTTCAGTATCACACATCATGCCTTATGCATACACTGACACTTTTCAGTGCATCTCCCACCCTGACCTTCCTGCACAGGGAACCCCGAGTGGGATCGAGACGCACTCAAGCAGCACAGGAAATGCTAATGTACTAATGGGAGCCACATCAAATGTCCACCCACAGAGGCCACGAAATTAAAAAGTACTCCCAGCCAATATAGCTTCCTGCCCAAGCAGGCCCTGTGCAAATAAATGAAACCCAACCAAATCAGCTCGAGCAATAGCTATTTATTCAGATCGGGCTGCAGCCAGGGGGCCAGTCACACTGTCACTTGTGTTTTGGTGGAGCCTGGAAGGCAAGCAGAGAAGTGGAATCAGTTTGTCCTAAAAAAAGGAAAGTTCAGGTATGCCCTGATGAGATGCTGCTGGGCATAGGAAGCCATAGGAGGGCAGCAGGCATCTTATGGGATTGCTTAGTCTTTGGCTAATGCTAGGTTGGATGTTGGGGGAAAGATTGGAGAATCTGCGAGTCAGTAATCAGGTCCAGGTTATTTGGAGAGAGCTATTTTAGAAGCTACTATTTCATGAGCTAGAGATGGTAGCTTGGCTTGCTCAAGACTGATGTATAGCAAGCTGGTTTCCAGGGCTGATCAATGGGGCTATAATCCTGCTGCCTTTGCAGGGCACTGCGGGCTGTAGGCTAAGGGTCTGTCTTTCTATGTAATCTGGCTCTTGTCTGTGCTTTTTGCCTTTTAGCCCCAATTGAAACCAGAGCATTGTAAGAGGCATCCTTCTGGTGAGGAGTCTAATTGGCATCTGAGATGACCTGTCTGAGGACACTTTCTTCCCCCTTTTGCCCTAGCCCATATTCAGGATTTTGTCAACCTTGAAAACCCCAGGACCGGGCTGGGGATTTAGCTCAGTGGTTCCGGCACCTGTCTTGGAAGCACAAGGACCTGGGTTCAATCCCTGGTTAACCATATACAATACTGGGTGTGAAGACTCGGGCCCAGCAGCAATCAGTGCCAAATACCACAGTGCGGGGCATGGTGGCTCACGTCTATAATCCCAGTACTCGGGAGGCACAGGCAGGAGGATTCTGTGATGTGAGTTTGAGGCTGAGCTCAGGGCCAGCTTGAACTACAAAGCGAGACCCTGTCTCAATAAATAAATAAATAAATAAATAAATAAATAAATAAATAAATAAATAAAACCCCAGGACCATCATCAGCGCAAAGGGACTTCTTTCTCCTCATACCAGCCCTTCTGGGCTGGAAACCACTGTTTATGCTGCTTCCTTTCAAACTTAGGAGCTAATACACAGTGAATAATCTGTCAGAGTTTACACTGAGCTATATAGTAAGGGGCACATTTTATGTTTTTTGATAGGAAGAAACACCTCTCATTTACATAGACAATATTTGTCTTAAAAGCAAATGAAATGAGATATCCAAAGAAGGAAGAATTTTAAAAAATAATTTGTGAGACTGACCTAAAATTACCCCTAGAGTTCTGGGACCACTTCCTCCTGGGTATTAGAACGTGCTGCCACCGCTTGACCCCAAGAACAGAGCAGATGGGGGAAAGCAGAAGACTAAGTGGAAACATAAAACAGAACAAAAGTGGATCTGAATGAGAGTCTCAGGTGGTTTCAGCCCCACCTGACCTTTTTTTTCCCCCCAGTCTTACAGGGCAACTTGTCAACTAACCAAAATTCAAATATTTGAAAAGAATCAGATTTGGGCATGGGCTTCTCCGGTTAGTAGAAGACAGGGAAGAGCCAAATGATGAAAATACATGGGGGAGAGAGCACGCTGCACTGTCAGAGGGAGACCGTTCTTACAGATATCACGGTTTCATTCATAGTATTACTGAAACCAGAGGGCTTTTCTCAAAATTTGGCACCCCTGAACTATAATGTTCTTAAAAACTCCTAAATGGCAGGCAAATCTCTGTAAAATGGTCCATTGCCACATTTTAATAAGAAAATTCACCCTCGTCCTGAGCAATGTATTCTGCTACAATAGGCATCTTTCTGCCTTGACATCTTCACCTCAATTCTCCTGGGCTTGAAGCGTAATTATAGCTGATTGGTGTTTACCTCCAGATACACACTTTGTTAACAAAGTAATGAAATTAAATGCTTCACAAATGAGTACTTGAAGGCTTTAGATTTTTTCCCCCTCAACAGAGACTCTAGACAGTACATCCCTCGCAGGAGCTCAGCACAATATATCCCGAGTTTTCCACGCAGTCGCAGTGGTAAACCTCTTGAAACCCTTTGAGTATATACTATGCCATATGATTTCATGAGCGCTAATAATACTAGGCATGTCCTCATGAGTTAGTAGGCACTGATTATTACTCTCACCGAGCTTTTAGAAAGAGCAACAAAGCAATGTGGTGATTTACCCTAGGAATTTTGAAAATGCAAGCCAGACATGCATCTAGTCAATGTTAAGGTGGCAGACCAAACTGCTACTAAAATACCTTCCAGTAAGATGGACTCAAACACAGACATAGGCATGAGATGATGACACGCTTGCATTTATCAAGGTATAGAAATTCTAAATATTCTCTCCAATTGGCAAATATTTACTGTCTGTGCTGGACATCAAGGTAGTGATAAAGATACATAGATAGGTAAATACAGTTCCTAACCTCAAGTACTTCACTGTCTAGGGGGAAATTAAGCTGGACAATTAAAAAGCTTTAATACAGTATGATAAATGCCACAGGATAGATTGATCTTGAAGTTCTCAGGCATCTCAAAGAAGAGTGCAATTAATTCTTCAGGGAAAGTCCTGGGCAAGCTGACATTCAGTCATGGTACCTCTAGCACTGGGACTGTTTATAGCCAGCATTCATTTTGATTGACTGGGGCTAGAGCAATCCTGAATACAGATGTGGAAGGCAGGAAAAGGGGCATTCTAGGTAGAATACTTTTCAGAATAGGGACATAATTTCCAAATTTACATATCAGTTGGAACCAGGAGTTGGTATTTATAGCAGTATCTGATTTTGGCTTCCACTATGAAGTCAAATCATTTTTGGGAAATGTAAAAGCAATAATAACAAGTATCTGTATTTCTGCATGATCAAGAAACACTTTTAGCATTAAGGGTGTGGGTCAGTGGTTTTGCTCTTGCCTATCATGTGCAAGGCCCTGCTCTGATCTCCAGCAACAGGGCCCCCACTCACCCCACACATACCCCTGAGTTAAACCTCATGGAGAAGCTGAAATATACTCTGGTATTTCCAATTGTAGACAATTTAAAGTTAAATTCACCATCTTCAATAAGATTCCAAATAACTGACTGTAATCATTATTAATGGAATGCAACTTTCAACAAGAAAAATGAAGTCAGCCTAACGAGAACCACAGGAAGCCACCAATGCTTCCTTGGAAAGCAAACAGACCCCATACAGGAAGCATTTCCTACTTGCATTGGCAAGAGATGTTGTGCCAAACATCGATCACAGGTGTGCTTTAAGAGACACAGTAGATTCTTCTTTTCAGAAGGAACATACAGTATTAAGTCAAATTTCAATATTTCACACCCTCCACTGTGTGCCAGACAAGAAGGAAAACCCAGAGCTTGGAGTTTTATACCCACAGTCTGGGTGCAATTGATTTACTTTCATTGAAATCATTCATCTATCAGGGCTGAAAACATAAATGTCAAAGCAGCCATAATATATTTGCACCAATAAAGTCATCAGTTATGCTTTCACACCACATACAGAGAGGACTTTATTAACCTTCATGAGCATTAAATACAAAAATAACATTAACGGAAAACATTTGGTGGGTTTCTGGGCAACTGGTGACTGGATGGGGTAGAATAAAACAAGTAAGTAATACTGGGGAGTCCTTAGGTGGGGACCGAAAGAGAAAATGGGTCATTAAAGATAAAATGGCTCCTATGAGACCTTAAATCTTGTCTGTCCCCACAAAAGACTCACTTCCTCTCGTGCCAATCTGTCATTGTTTCCTCTCCATTGGACAATTCACAGACACATGCAACTTACTCAGAAACTATTTCCCCTGCTTTTCCACACACTATTATCTAAGTAATGTTATTTCCCTGCACAATGAGGGGACATTAAACAGGTTCACTAAGTGCAGTGATGCATGCAGCAGGTTAGACACTGCCTCCAGAATAAACAGTGGCACATGCACGGCAGCCTTTGGAGGCCTTCGTGTTACTGAGGGGTGTGGGTGTGGGAGTGGGTGACTGGTTTATTCTTTCCTTTTTTTTTTAAGGTTTTTTGAGACAGGGTCTTGCTTTGTAGTTCAGGCTGGCCCTGAGCTCAGCCTCAAACTCATATCACAGCAATCCTCCTGCCTCTGCCTTCCAAGTGCTGGGATTACAGGCGTGAGCCACCATACCCAGCACTGAGGTATGTGGAACTGATTGCTGCTGGGCATGAGTCTCCACACCCTGTATGGTTTGTGATTATCAGGGATCGAACCCAGGTCCTTGCACTTGCAAGAGAGGCGCTGGAACCACTGAGCTAAATCCCCGGCCCATTATTATTCCTTTCTTTAACGAGCCTGCTTTTCTCCTTCTGTTTCTACCAGTTCTTTATCACCTTCATCTGTGGCTAATCTAGCATAGACTCACTCAGACAAATATACCCACCACTTAAAAAGCATAATGTGTTCTTCACAGAGGACCAAGACTGAAGCTAAATAACAAGTTTCTACTTATGAAATTTCTGGCATTCATATACAGAAATAGGGACTAGGGAGGATTTGTTCTTTGGATAGAAGGCATAAGATCCAAATATCAGATTAAATCACATTGCAGGAAATTTAGAGGCTGTTTAAAGTCTTCCGGGATAATCAGTTTTGATTGTGTCAAATATCTTTGAAAATAGGGTGGCTTTGCCTTTGAATAGACGGGAAGTGCTGTCTCTCCACAGACAAAGTTGGGAGGGAGCTTCAGAAAAGCACTGCAAATGTTGCCCTGTCTGCTGCTGCTCAACTGGTATTCACAGTTCACCCATCAGAACACAGCTTTTCCTCTGCCCAGGTACCAGGTCAATCTCTATGCAGGCTGAAAGAAGCCATCCGAGCATCCTGTATCTCTCTTGTCATCAGATCCCCACAGTATCAACTACATCTGCAGAGACTACTACTCCAGACTGGCTCTCTCTACTCTAAAGGGATACACCACCCTGAGAAGTTAGTTGGTGAGAAAACTGCATTTTAAGACAGAAAAATCTCTCCTGCTATGTGGAAATTTTCATCAGACTAATTCAAGGAAAATACTGTGTGCTATCCACATAGGACCTTGTCTCTTTACATATTTACTTAGAAGCTTATAAGTACCTAAATCAATCTCTAGAACTAGAAATTTTTTGTTTCATAAAACTTAGAGGTATTTGTTATAATCTGTTGGTGTCTACATAGAATCAATGTAGTATTATTTAATACAGAAGAACAAAATACTTCAACCAGGGGGCAGGGAACTTGACATCTAGATTACATAAAATACTCATCTGAATGAGGGTAATACTGATTCTACCACCACAGCCCAACAAGTTGATCTTAACTCCACCTAAATAAAAGATGTGTCTTTTATCTGTTTCTCTTATTTTTCAACAAAAATTTAATGAGTACTTATTTAAGGCCAATACCATGCTCTAAAAGAGGGGTACAAAGACCAACATAATACATTTCTTATTCTCACCATTACTGGAGAAGTAAGATGAGTTTTGTAAGGAAGGCAAAACAATAAGAGAACATTTTATTTGTGGCAAAGTAAATAAAACCTTTCTAGAGAAAGTGGTTCTGGAGTAAAATCTTGGAAGTGATATAGAAGTTCAACAGGCATGCAATAAAGAAAAGGCATTACAAGGAGAATGGGAATAGGATCACAGACAAAGAGGTATAAAGGACAAAACAATCAGAAAATGTGGAATAACAGGTCAGCATGAGAGGAGCATCACATGAGGGCATGTGGCAGCAGCAAGAGCTGGAAGGTATATGTTTGACAAAAGGATTAAGATATGCTAGGCTGCATCAACTATGTCTTTAGGAATTTGACCTGAACTATTGAGCCTCCTCAGGTAAAATTTTACATAGAAATTCACACAGCATGCTAATTTCTTGACTAATTTAGGGGCCCAAGCTTAAGAATCCTTGCTAGAGACTTGGGAATGCTAGAGAAGTGTTAGCCAGAAAAATATATACAAACAAATCCTTTTTAAAAAGACCCCAGAATTAAATAAGTGGGATGGGTTGGAAGGGTGAGTGAGTATTCAAGAAGAAAGGTGTTAGAATATTCCAGAAAAAGACACTGCATAGGTTAAGTACATTGATGACTGCAAGGCAGTGGTATGGATTTATATGCATTTCTAACTGGTGTGGAAATTATCAAAAGTAAATTTCAAATGTCTAATTTTTAATGCTTAGAGGTAGTGCTTCCTCTATAGCCAAAAATGGAAAAAGAAAAACACACATACACTGTATTGAAGGGAAGTTTTGCGGTCCTCTTCTTTGAGAGGATGACCACCCAACAATAGGGAAATCACTATTCTATGCATTACTCAGAGCCAAAAGTTCATTCGTTCAACACAAACAAATCTCGTGCCAACAGCTGGAAAATAACATTTTGTGGGAAGTGTGAAATAGTAGATATTTCTGGAGTTGACTTATTTTCATTTGAATAACCTTTTACCAATAGTTTCTATATTTAAAAAGTAAGAATTCTGTCTATCACATGCTTTGGAGAATAAACAAAAATAAAGTCAATCTTGCCAAAGTTTGTGTTCAAGGATGACAAGAATTCTCTATCACAGTTTTTCATTTTTGTTGAGTCACTGAATGCATGAAATGGAAAGCAGAGAGTGGCCAAAAGAATGAAGATCCTGGACTTCTGGATGTAGCATCACTTAATCATGGGACTGTGACTTGGAGTAATGGCTGGAAGACACTTGAATGACCTTTCCCAAGGAGCACAAGGTAGGGAAGCCACAAATCCCAGCAAGAAACAAAACCTAGATAAGAACCACAGTCATTTTCCATAGTATTTTAAAGAATCTAGTCACAAATGACAGATCTCACACTATCAAATCCATATTGGGACAGAGAATATGACCACCACAACTTCATTAGCAGCCATTAAATACCTGACCCTATGGCTTATGGTTGGAATTAAAACTCAAACATTTTGGACTTTTCCCAAATCTGAGGCTCTCTGGTCCATTAAGCATAATTTTATGATGCAATATGACTAGTTTTTAAGGTTTCTTGGGAAATCCATGAAATAATAGTGTACAACCATGATTCACATGTCTCTAAATTATTTTCACTAACAGTTCCAAAACCCAAAGAGTATCTTCATATTTACTCTTCTCTCCAACAGATATCATATATTTCTTTCCACTATGAATGATCTTGGAACCTTAGTTTTAACATAGCTTCTGCCTTATCCCTCCATCAGGCTATACTACTTTGCATTTATTGTGTCAAATCCAATGTTACTGCTGGGTGGCAATAAAATGCTCAAGGCTGTACCACAACTAAAGGCAAGGGGACACCCACAAAGCAAGAGGACACACTCATATGTTGTCCCTGTCTAGGTGGGGGTTGTTTCCACGTGTCGCTTTTCTGATGTTTTTGAGTCCACAAATGTCCTGAGCAAGAACAACCTGAAGCTCTTTCTCTTTTAAGTGCATCTGAGAAGACCCCACCAACTCCATGGCTTGCTCCAGCTCATCCGACACAACTCCACCTCTGACCCCAGTGGTTCTCACTCATTTCTCCTTCAGAAGCTGATTTAAATTCCACTTTTCTCCAGGGAAAGCTCTTCTCCCATTCACCAAGTCAGGGTTAAGTCATCTTACCACATGTCCTCACAGTGCCTTCCTCTGCACCGCAATGACCTGGTACTGCCAGCAGCTTAGAAGATTTGTGGAGATCTGAGTCACCCCCTCATTACCTGGTACGATGGAATGCACTCAAATTTTTGCTAAGTGGAGTGAATCATTCATGCATCCATGAGGTGGTATAAAAGTAACCAAAATGCTTCTTATTCTGTAAAAAATCCTTGCTTTAAAAAGAACAACATAAACAATGAGGAAAGATTTCCTTTTATAATGAGAGGTCTTCAAAACATTTTTCTATCTTGAATGTCTCCTAAAATATACAAAATTACAGGCCCAGGGATTTAGCTCAGTGGTTTTGGTGCCTGCCTTGCAAGTGCAAGGACCCAGGTTCGATCCCCAGTAACCACATACAACAATGCTGGGTGTGGAGACTCATGCCCACCAGCAATCAGAACCACATACCACAGTGCTGGGTGTGGTGGCTCATGCCTGCAATCCCAGCACTCAGGAGGCAAAGACAGGAGGACTGTTGTGAGTTTGAGGCTGAGCTCAGGGCCAGCCTAAACTACAAAAGTGAGACCTTGTTTCAAAAAAAAACCCAAAACAAAAACAAAAACAAAAAACATTTACAGTAGATGGTTCTTGAAGAAATCATTCATAATCAAATTAATCAGTTTCAAGGAAATAGTCTCTGGTTTTACTCTGTCTTCACATTTCTGATAAAATTTACCAATTATTAAATGAGATCTGGTCATTTGAATTAAAGAGCCTTCTAATAAATTAAGGAAAAAATTATGATCCAGAAGCAATTAATTGAGATAAACACATCTACATTAGTAGTTTACTATTGTAGATTTTTAAGTGAAAAACACGGTATGCAATAAAAACAATAAGCCTCCTCCTATTCACTCACAATCACCTTTTCCTTACCAACCATCATGAGTCATAGGGTTTTCTAAAAGCTGGGATGGAGAAGCAACTCAGAAATTCACAGCAAGATTCAGAGCCATGCTCCTGGTCTCTAGAAACCCAACTGCCTACTCCCAGTTTGACAGATAACTGGGTTGGAGGCAATCAAGTCTATGAACATATTTTCTAGCATGACACTTGATTCAGTTGCAGATGGAAAGTGGCACGCTATCGAATATGCCACATCAACAGTCACCACATCTAATGTCACAGCTATTTCCCAACTGCACTTAGCAACATATGGTCAAAGACCCTTTCACTCATCAGGGACCTTTGCCAGCACTGTAGCTGCACATGGTGGATCTAGGAGAGCTCGTTTCCATGTAGAGGACGCTGGCCTGGAGGAGCCCCCTGCTTCCCAGCACCTGCCCTGCCGCAGAGACAGCCTGGAGAAAGCCCATACAGGGACTTCACACCTAGAATCCAGTGGTTTACATCTTTGTCCCTTTGACTTTGGCCCCAGAATTAAACAGGAGCTTGAAAATAACTCCTAAGTCCTCAATATTCCAGCTTTCATAAGGAAGAGAAGAAATTTCAATTTAAGTGAGGGGCTCAGAATCAGCTGAAATAGAATAAAGGAAGCAGCTTATCCTAATTTAAAGCTTTCAGATGAAGCGAAGAGGAATCTGTCATATTCTGTGTGTGCATGTGGCCATATGCCAGGAAGCAAGTTGCAGATGCAAAATATTTCATTTCATTGAATCATCCCAACCAAATCCCATGGCAAGGATTAGTACTGCCTCCAAACAGAGCAAGTCTCAGAGACTCAAAGCAAACCGGGAGCCTTGGCTCCTCTGCTTACTTCAAGTGTTACCTTGGGTAATATTTGACATAAAATCCCAAAGAAGTTTCTCAGCCAGAAATGAGGGTAATAATATTACCAGATTGTATGATTGTTCTTATAAAGGCAAAATGTATACAAATCACTTTGTGCCTCATACAGTGACTAATAAATGTTGGAGGCAGAAATAATAGTTATCTATGATAAAAATAACAAACAAAATTACTATAATGACAAATACAGCATTCTTTTGTAATGACACTGGTAACATTCAAACATAGATAAGTCTAAAGCCTTAATTTGTGTATGTGCAATACATTATTTGGATAATAAAAATGAAGATGTAGGAATGGGTGGATTTGGCAGATGAAAAGAGTGAAGGAAAAGGATGGAAGAAAATAGAAAGCAAAATAGAAAGACAGAGAAAAGATAAATAATGATCTATATGAATATGAATATATATTAATGAATATATAATTTTCTGCAGAATATGAGAAACAGATTTTCTTTACTAAAAGTGGTAATACACATGTTGTACTGCTTCTTTTTTTAGATCAAACTTCCTATTGAAAATATTATTTTCCTCGCTACTATATCTCCATCACTAAGCCAGAATGGGACATGCAGAAGCTACTCAATATAAAGACTTATTGAATGCATTTCAGCAAAAGATTTTGATTAGAATAGAAGTACAGCTGACCCAGGCAGGAGTCTGAGTCCTTCCAGTAAGCCCACGGGGCTGCTTTGTTGGAAGTTGGCCCCCTGGGTGAGGTTGAGTGATCAGAACCACATCCAGCCCAAACTTAGGAGCTGACTTCAAATTCATATTTGCAAAATGAAGTCTATAGGGAGCTGAGAAGCAGTCAGTAACCCTGGATGGGGGAGAGGACCACCTAGGTTAATACTGAAAAATTCAGTTCTACCAGACACAGGAATAAAGATGTTGCTGGAAACAAAATAATAATAAACTCATACTATCTCATCATGTTAGACATAAATGTTTGATTCACAAAGCTTCTCAGCCTCCTCCTGGACTATGATTAAAAGAAAAACCTACTTCTAAAAATGAATGGGATTTAGGATCACAGTTTAATTTCCTCTTCTCCTTGAGAAAAACACAAGAACACAAAACAAAGTGGCTGAAGATTTCTTAAAATTTTGTCAATAAAAGGTTATGAAAGAAGTAGAAAGAGGTTTAAAATTTTTTTCCACAGAGAGTTAAAGGGTACTATTATGATTTCAAAACTTTTATCTTAAAAGACCTTTGAATTGATGGATTTAATCATGTATGAAATTAAAATGAGGTGTTATCTTAAAAGGCTACATTTATTTTAGTACAATTGAAGGATTTTAATATATGCCCTGGGCTGACTGTTTATCAGAGTTGGCATTTTTAAAATAACAAAGACGATGCTAATATTTTTTTCCTAACAAGATTTGTAATTTATGTAGCAGAAACAACTTAATGTGCCAGTGATTTGTCCTCCTGCAACTGTTACTGATGACCAAGCACTAATTTCTACACATCAAAGAAATTAAACCTAGCTTTCCTACATATTATTGACCTTTACTATACCCAGAGTGGCTCAGAAGAAACAAATTACATTGCAGTAAGTTGTGAATTCCCTTCCCACATTCAATTTCATTCAATGGCTGCCTGAAAACAGTGAGGGAAGTTTTGTCTTTAAAAGATGCTAATCCTGGTTGGTATGAGAGAAAGAACAGAAGAAAGAAAAGAAGAAAGGAACAATGCTGGGAAGTGGTCGCCCTACTGATATATTTTTAAATTCATCCTTCAGAAATGCAGATTAGGTGGCATGCTTCACAAGAAGCTTATCCAAGAAAGTACAAGGATTTATGCTACAAAATGGTATGACTCACAGTATGTCAAAGGAATGAATTAAAATACCTCACCACTTAACGAAGGCATAGGAAATTCTTAACATGCAAGACAGCAAATCCAGGGGGGAAGATCCACTCTAGATATGGGTGGGACCAACAAATAGTTGTAGTCTGGATGGAATAAAAGGAGAACGAAGGAAGAGTTCTGGTTTTAGAAGACCATCCAGTCTTCTGGAGGACTGGAAGTTGCCTGTGGACCTACATGTTCAATGCTTCCGTCTTCTAGAACAGAGTGTCAATGGTGACTCTAAGTGCAGTTCCAGATCTTCAGCTTCAGACTGGTGCTGCTGCATGCTTGATCCCTTGTGTTCTTCAGCTTCCATCTTGAACTGGACCACACAGCTCTTGAGCACACAGATGGCCATTGTAGATGCTCCCATATGGTTTCCTAATAAATCCCCTTGCACAGTAATACATCTGTTTTCTATTGATTCCATTTTTCTAGAAAACCCTAACTAACACCAATGGTGATAGTCCATAAACTTAGAAGACCCCTAAGACTTGTTTAAAAACCATACTATGTGAGCATCTTGGAAAGCCCAGTACTTCTCTAGGTGCATCAGTGTAACACATCAGACAATTTAACAGAGGGTAAATTCTATTAGAGGAATATATCTCTTACATATGTGTGCATGTATATTCACGTATAATTTCAGATGGCAGCAGAGACAGCTAAAAAAGAGTGGTCAAACAAGGTGATGAGGGGGAAGTTGTGATCAAAATATGAAAGCAGGTGAGAGTCAATAAGTGGACAACTGGAGGAAAGGTGTATCTAGCTGGAGGAACAGCACTGCAAAAGCTTTATGGAGGGAACTGAGCAACTGTAAAGAACTTGAAATAATTCTGGGTTTCAAAGGAGACTGCAGAGTCCAAGGCAGGAAAGAAAATGAGAGCAAGAGATGGAATCAGGGAAAAAAAGAAATAGAGTAGGTTTAATAAATGTTGAAGTCCCTTTAAGTTCACAGAAAATTTGTGAGATTTCTGTAAGTCTTCACTGCCTGGCCATCCAACCATTTCCAGAAAGCACTATTGTCAGTGTATACTTTCTTACATCCCTTTCCTGATGCTTTCACTCAGAAGATCTTTTTCTTTCTTCTAGAACATCAGATATAGATGCCTAAGTTGGACTAAGTCAACAGTGCTAAAGTCCATACTTCTTTCTACTGCTGTTCAAGACAAATATCTTTGTTTTCTTCAACCTTTCCCTTCACATGTTATAATTACTAGACCACTCACTCACCAGTGCTGCTACTGGAGATGCTCCAAGCTTTCAGAACATGATGTATATGTATTTTTCCAAGCAAGCAACATTTGTAGACTTCATCAACATAGTGCTTAGAAATCAGAAGGTCCAGCCTTAGTCTCGATTACTTGTTTTCTAAGTTCCAGTGTCAATGAAAGTCAACTAACTATCCTATATCAACTAAATGAGAATTTCTGCGTGTGACCTAGTTGTCAGCATCTTCAACTTCCCAGGAATACCAGTGGATGACCTGGACGCCTTACTCTCACTGCTGACACTGAACATCTGGTAGGCATTTCACAGAGTGAATGACGTTATTCCTTTAGGTCCCCCAGTTTATTGCAGACATAAGTTAAACTGTGTCCTCTGTTCATTACTTTCACCATTTCTTTCAAATTAAACAAAATCATATTTCTTTTTGAGCCATGAAAGGATTAGGTGTAGCCCATGTTTTCAGACTCCTGAGGTTCCTCTGAATTCTGACTCTCACTCCAGACTGGCTCTCCAGCATTTCAATCTGCACAATAGTGTTGAACTGATGGGAACTGTGGCTAGACTGGAGCAGAGAACCATGCCATAAACTTCTACCAGAGGCTTCCTTTCAAGTTGTGTCCATGCTTGTCTTTCATCACCCCACAGTTGATATAAGAACTCTATATATTAAATAGCATTATGTCTCATTTGGAAATGAGAAGACAAGGATCCAGTGAAACAAAGTAACTTCTTGCAATGACACAGGTAAAGGGAAAGCCAAGAACTGTAGCTAGTCTATCTTTGATTCCAAGTCTCATGTTTTCTTCAATAGCTCCTTCTCATGGTTGGCTAACTAATTACTTACTCAACCAGCTGGTCTATTACATGGAAAACATCTCCATGAGGACAGTGTGACATCTCTTTTTAACTTCATAAAACTCAAGCTATCTACATCAACTTCGTTTCTCTAATACTTTAAATAGTATCAAGTTTCTAATATCTGCTAAAACTGCAAATATTGGGGATTTGACAATGAAGAACCAATGTTCTGAGGAATCTATGAAAACTTCTCAAAGGAATAGAAAAAAAACAGTCATAGAAACTCAAATTTTTGGTTCTTACTTTATGAATTCTCTCGATTATAGTTAATATTTTTCTACAAAATTATCCTGAGAATCAGGCAGACCTTAATGGAATCTAAATCAGGACTTAAAACAGATTAGTGATCAACACAGAATTCATGAGTTTCATCTACAAACACCTTTTTTGTAAGGTTGTCACCAGCTGGAGCAGGTGACAGACTTGGTTCTTGCTCTTCCTTCATCAGGTGGTGCTGGACACTTCTGTCAAATGTTGGTGGCTTAAACTACAACAGTGATTTCTGTCTTGATCACATCACATCCTTGTCCTAGGCAGGGAGATGGGGATTTCTGTCCCCACAATGTTCAGGGACTCATAACATTTTTATCTTACAGTTCTGCCAGCCCCTAGCTTTTCTACTCCACCCAGGAGAGGATAAGGACAAAGAGAGAAGGGAAATGATCATGCAGTAAGATGTTTAGATTTAGAAATGCTACATCACCCCTACAAAACCCCATAGGCCAGAATCAGATGAGATCAGGCATGTGCAGGTGGTATAGCTGTAGACCCATGGGCCAGAAGTAAACCACATGCCCCTACCCAATTCCAGCAACGTCCCCAGGAAGAAAAGGAACGTGGCACTGTCTTTGCGGCTATCACTAATATGAGTTATTTAAAAAGTAGAGAAATTTTAATTAATGAAATTATTCATGTATTCACGCAGTTATTCATTTCAGAGCATTTGCAATGAATTTAATTATCTATATATTTCCAGCACTAAATAAGTAGGACTTTACTACTAAAAACTCAGCTGTTTTCTTTCTCCTTTCTCATATCTTATAACTTCCAGTGATACAAATACTATCTAGTGAATAGGTAACTATCAAAATAGTATAAATAAATAAATTGGTCCTTATTTCACCAGTCTGCTGAGCTTCCTTTTAAAAACCCTGAAATACCTCCTGGTTATTATGACTTCAATATATGCTGGTATGACTTCTATATGTGCTGGGGCTTTGGGGAGGTGAGCGGATCATAGAGGGGTGATACTGGATCACAGGTGCACAGTAATGGGTTAGTCAAGTGAGGGATTAATCGCTGGGTGTGGTGTTGGGAGGTGAAATATGTGGGGAACAGGTAGGTCATTGTGGGCATGGCCTGGAGACAGATATATAGATAGATAGACCCCTCTTCCTTCCTTGACACCACATACTTTTCTATGAGCCAAAATAAACCCCTCCTCCTTTAAGTTGTGGACATTGGGCATTTTGTACTAGCAAAAAGAAATGATTAATCCTTCTAAAATCTGCATTTTAAAATCATGCACCTGCACTTCAAAAATGTTGAAAAAACTCTTTCTTCTTATGCAAAAAAAGGGGGAAAAAGTTGGATTTTTTTCGGTATTGTATGGCAGAGGTGGAAATAAGTCTAGGATCTGCCCAAGTACTTAGAGATTTGGGGTTGCTCATGAAATCATCCTCTCATCATTAGCAAAATTTCTCATTAATACTACACACAAGTTGGATACTTTTTTCTGAAAAATTGAAGCCTCAGACTCCTCTCCATGATCCAATATCCAAGGCTCTAAAATCTAAGCCATCGGGAAATATTTTTCAAATGATCAAAGAAAGAGCTTTTATCACAGCTGCCAAAAGAAGTCTCTTGATTAAAAATCAACGTGATTACTGCAAGCATGAGCTCGGGCCACTGGCCTGCCGAGTCCTCTGAGAACACTTCTTATGGGACAAACACGGTCCAGAAAACACCAATTTAATTTTAACAAAATGAGCTTGTCTGGAAGCATTTTGCTGTATTTAACATAGGGGAGCAGTTTCCAAAAATGAGGCTTGGGTTTCTGGATATAATGATTAGGAAGTTGTCTGAGAGGCAAGATCCAAAATGTAATTATTGCTAAATGGAGTGTTGTTCTAGGGTAGAAATAAAGTCTTTATCATGGCTGTAAGAGCCCAAAAGGACAGAAAAGGCTTACCGGAAACACTACTGTTGTTTATATACCTACTGGAAGTGTTTGAAAAAGAAAGTATAGCATTTGAGAGTTGTTAGGTACTAAATTGTACCTATCTCCTCCAAATCCAGGCATTGAAATGCTAATCCTCAGTGTGATCAGGTCCTTTAAAGAAGTGGTTAAGTTTAAGTAAGGTCCTAAACCTAAGTCTTTAACCAATTGGATCAGTGGCCTAATAAGAAGATACATTATGGATGCATTTGTATAGAGAAGACCTTAGGAGACACAGAGAAGGTAGCCATGGGCAAGTCAAGGAGAAAAGTCAACACTGCTCACATCCAGAACTGAGATGCGAGCCACTTTCTGATATTGTATCATGGTAACCTCACTAGCTCACCCTAAGAATGAATACAAAAAACCTGAAAGTATGTTAACAGATGCCCAGGAAATAGCTATCAATTCAGTCCAGCTTAATCACAGGTTTCAGAAGGAAGGGCAACATCAGGAAACATCCACATACTGATCAGAAAAAGTCTATCTGCAGTTGTAAAGATTATTGTACTGGAGAGCCTGTAGCCCCAGGCATACTTGGGAAAGGACAAGTTTGGCAAGCAAGACACAGTAGGAAATACTCAGATGCCCTTGACTATGTACTCTGGGGGAGAAATGACCTCTCCCCCTCCAACTGTACATACTCAAAATGGTCACCTTAAATTTCTAGGAGGGACCAGTCTCCCCTCCAGAGAATCTGGAAGTGACTAGGAACAGCCTGTTTTCTTGAGGGCCAATATAAGAAGACAAAAGAACACGAAGCAGAGAATGTGAAGCCAAACACTACTCTCAGGACAAGCTGAGGCCCTTCATGCTGTTTTTTTTTTAACATATCAGTGGTGCTGTTTGCTAGAGTGAGGACAAGCTAGACCCTCCTTGCTGTAACTCGTCTTGCAACGTAACGGTGTTGTTTTGCTGAAGTGGTAATTATATTCTCAAATTGCTCTATTACTATTTTTACTACTTTACTTTAATATATATATAAATAAGAAAATTCTCCTTATTTCCAGCATGTTTTGGTTTCATTTTGCATATCGAACTTCAATTTCTAAGTAAAGGTGTACCAATTCAGCAAGTTTTCTTCCCTTGCTGAAACAGCAGTTCACATGAGGGGGAAAAACAAAAACACTAAGGTCTGTAAGGATCTCAGATACCATTAGAGTAAGGCCGAGAAGCCTGTCCAGTGAAACTATTGCTGACTTCTAGAAAATGGAGTCTCAAGTGCAGGCTCTGGGCATTTCTAGACAAAACAGGAAGGAAAACGGAACCGTGCTAGACAGAGCCCCCTGGGGACAATTACTGTCCTACGGCTGTTTGAATAAAATGGGAGGGACAGCAATTCTGACTCAAATCCAGAAACCAAATGTAAAGCCCAACAGTTCTCTAGGGCAAGGGGGACTCAGATTTAGCAGAAAGGTGAGCAGCAGCTCAGACTACAAGTCCTCAGCAAAGTCAGGAGTCACTGATGGAGCCTGATAAATCGCCCTGAGTCCCTCACACACTGGTGAATAACAAGTGGCTCTTCACTTCTCTGTTGACTTGTTTGTGTTGTCCCTAAGGGCATTATCTTGGGAAACTTCAGGATTCCAGGTGAGAAGCAGATCACAGATGCCAGAAGTGCCACCACCTCCCCCACCCCCTCATCCCTGAGGGCAGAGCTGAGTTAAGGCCAGACAGCTGCTGACCCCAGGATGCTTCTGTGGCACAGGGACAGAGCCTCCTGCAGAGTGGCAGCCTCACACAGATGCCAGGCTTGGCCAGGGAAGCCTGGGCTGGCTTTCAGCTTCCACTGGCCCTGCAGCCTGGCATGCTTGAGCGGGATGCAATCTGCACCACCATATGAGATGCTCTGACGGAAATGCCAAGGCCTGTGAAGTCTTCTGAGCCACTGTGCAAAGAAACAGGAAAACCTCCACGCTTTTATCACAGCACAAGCTCCGTGGTTTCCAGACACACTCTGTGACCCTTAATCCTGATTTGTCAACTTCACTGGATTAAGAACTGCCTAGCAGATTAGTAAAACACACGCCCGCGTATATCTGCACAGGTCACGGAGGGGTGCCTTGGCCACTGTATCAGGCCCTCGCCTTTCTCCTCTCCCACTGCTTCACTGCTCCACTCCTGGCCTCTTTGCACTAAGCAGCTTGGATACACCACACCTTTTTGCCATCAGGTTCCTGCCTTTGGGGAGCAGGAGGTGGGCTGAGCCCATGAGCTAAGTAAAACCTTTCCTCCTTTAAAATGTGAATTTTGGAGGCTGTGTCTCAGAGACTGGTAAGTAGATTGACACTCCAAGTGTCAAGGGACAAGAAGTTGGAGCAGCCACTAGAGCTGGCAAAAGACTGCAAAACTACTCTTGAGACAAAGCAACTCAGCAATTAGAAGTCAGAACAGGGCTGCAGATAAAGCTTAGTGGCACTGTACCTGCCTGGCAGGTGCATGGCCTTGAGTTTGATCTCCAGTACTAAAAAACAAAAAACAACAATAAGAACAAAAACTATTAAGAGTAACAAACTGAACATTCTAAAAAATCTTTGAGAATAAGACCAAACAATTAAGGCCACAGAAAGCTTCAGACCATAGCCCTCAGGTTTCATTTGATGAATAACTTCATGCTAATTAACAGTCAGACTCAGAAAGCAGAGGCACATGGTTGAAGTCTCTTCTGCTCCTAGAATGCTGCTGACCTGCGAATCCATTCAAAGACTCAAGTCCTCCAGATTTCACACAAAAGCATTGCCATCATGAATGTCAGGACAGATTGCTAGCTATAGCGCCTTCCCAAAGGCTACCTGCATCCCTTGGGTGCCACGCAGCCCTCAGGAAGATGGACCCAGAGAAAAAGCCCTGGCAGCCCCTGTGCTGTAGTAAGGGAGTTCTGGGGCCCCAGCTCCCATGGCATAAAGGGTGGTGCTGCACCAGCTCCTTGGCCCTGGGGAGGAGGGATATTCAGGGCTGGAGCACAGAGAGGATTAACACAGGTCTGCAGTGGGCTTAGGGCTTGGCTTCTAAACCCCAGCTCGAGCAGGTTACTGCACATTCCCAAAGCAGGCTCTATTTATGTGCTCAGCACACTGGGGAGCACATAAGGTGAGAATTGAATGGCGGGTAATGAATACAAGCTGTAGGAACTCAACTTCACATCCATTCTTTAGCATCAAAGGGAGATCACCCTTTGTATATTCCCTCAAATTGTATAACAGTCCATACAGGCAGGAGCAGAGCAGGGACACTGAGGCAATGCAGCCCTAGCTTGGAAGTAATTTGTAATATAAAGAAAGACAGCTTGACCTGGGACAAGTGAATGGAGTTGTTTTGCTGAAAGTCATCATTTAAATGTGTGCACAACAGTCTAAAAGAAATATCTTCACTATTGTCAATTATTGTTAATAATAGATATCACTTACTGAGCCTTTTGGAACTCTGAAAGGTATAGATGCATTTGGTCTTGCTCAGAAATGTTAGCTCACCTGCCTTAAGCCACAGGATTAGGAAGCACCACAGTTGGGATTGAAATCCACATAACTCTCTCTGCCATGCTCCTCCCACCCCCATTCCCATCCCACCCATCCACCCCACCATCTTGCACAATCTACAGAATTCACTGCCACCAGTTGTCTCAGACTGACAACAGAAGAGGCCCAACTGCACCAACCTGGAAAGGTAGCAGCACTTCCTGTGCTGCTCCCTGCCCTTCAAAGGCGCCTTTTACTGAGGCATGACAGAACTTCATCACACAGGGCCTCAGAGGATTATCCTGTGTTCTCATTTTTCTGCCTCTTGAAATACATGCTTCTAGGTTCCAAAGACCATGTTTCACATTTTGTTATATCCTCCTCAGCAGCTCACATCAAGCCTCACATGAAAGGAGCTCAAGAAATAGTGTGTGAATAAATGAATGATGTTCTAAAGAGAGGAAATAATGTAAGAACCAATTTGGAAGGATATAATGGTGCTGGGTATGGTGAGGAACATAAAAGCAATTTCATTCAATTCTAAGATGGAAAATAACACTGACATTCCCTGTTGGGGGAATCCATGGTCTAATCTCCTTTAACGTCCCTAGCGCTTAATCTGTCACTCACCACACACAGATTTAGTACTTACTGCCAGGTATTCATTTTCAATTCTTTGAAGCATAAACTCGGCAGCATCGGATAATATAGCTGTGGAAATGCTTTGGGTTTCTTTGGGAGAAAAAATATATATATGCACTTTCATTATTTCTCAATGCTATTGTAGATTTCCCTCCTCCTTCATAACATAAAAGCTGCCGCAAGGGGCCTATTCATAAAAGCACTCTAACTTCCCCTCCGAGGTTCCTGATGGGCCAAAACAAGATGCTCTTTTGAAAGGGGGGTCGGGGGTCCATCTGGCCCATCTTTAGGAACTCTCCTCCATCTTTCTACTGCTCTACTGGCCCTGAGGTCAGCTTCTGGGGAGCACATTGAGACAGGGGCAAACCTGTGCTCTGGAGAACCTTGAACAGCAGTGAAACAGATGAGAAAGTGTATTCGTCATCTTTGCCATTGCCGAGACAAAAATGGCTGACAAACAACTGGGAGGAGACATGGTTTATTTCAGTTCCCGGTTTCAGAGTTTCCAGGCAGTGGTTGGCTGACTCAAAGAAATAGCATGGTAGAGGGGTGTGGTGGAGAAAAGTTGCTCAAGTCCTGGCAGCCTGAAGGCAGAGACCGGAAGGAAGAGGCAGAAAAGATGGGGAAGACAGTCCCTAAGGCCATCCCCCAGCAAGATACACCCAGAAGCACATTTACTAATCTGGCTAGACATCCCGCAAGCCAATCAAGCTAGTCATTGTGATTCACCATCACAGGAAGTAAAGTGCCACCCAGCCAAGATGGCGGGATGGGGCTGTGCACTCCTGGGAAACAATGAGACTTTTCTTTTCCAGAAGCCAATTCTCTATAATACCAACAGGGCAAGGCCTTCAGAAGAAACTGAGCTCTCTTCACAGATGAAGTAACATTGAAACATTAATGGGAGACACTTAAAATAATGTGGTACACACCTTGGGAGCTAAATAGGCTCTAAACTGGACAATACTTCCCTGGCACATAACAAAGAGCCTTTGGTCAAGTCTTGGGCCAGGGGGCTGGGAAGAGCAAGACAGAAAGAGATCTCGTCTGCCTTCATGGGCCTCTCCACAGCCCAGGAAGCAAAGGATGATGGGAATAACAGTAGGGGAGGAAGAGGGAGTTGTAGAGCTGTTCACCTTTACTGGGTGCTCAGTGTGTCAGCCCATTTACATACAGCAGCTCACTGAAGACTGCAGAAGGAGCTGATGAGGGAAAGTGGGTCATTAAATCAAAATCTGAGGTTACTAGGACTCAGATGAAGTGCTATGAGAAGCCAAAAAAATCCCCTATACCACCTTCCACTCGATTTCCTTAAGAGACTACCAATAGCAGTTGTTACTAAAGGGCTAAGAGATTATGGGAGTACAACCAAAGATGAGAAAGATCTTCTAAGTCCTACAAATTTCCCCACATTGCAGTGAAAAAGCCTGAGATTGCCTGACTTCAGCGTTAGGATGCACATCTTGCAGCAGGAAATACCCAGGATAATGCACATTTGGAAACACTGATCCTGATATCCAGACCAATAATTCTTCCCATGCTCACCCCATACCACTTCACCTCAGGGTTGAACAAAAAGACTTCCAATCCAGTCCTCCTAGGCACCCAGTTCTACCTGGCTCCACTCTGGAGGAAAACAAGGCTTGATCATACACCTCATGATGAAAATGTATAGTGGATGAAAGTACTTCCAAGAATCCTTACATGTTACAAATACAACATTCATCTGAATTAACATGTCAAGTGTAAATCTTGTTTATCATTAAATATTTACTACTTTATGTTTTCTTATCAATTGTTGCTGTTTTTCATCTGTTTCTGCATTTAAACACAGACTTTCTTGTATTTAAACAATTTCCCAAATAAGTCACTTTTTGCCTCACCTTGACTATAATCATCTGCAGGGTAAGGTCTTAACTACTGATCCAAAACCCTGCATATGCATAAGAATCATCAGAAGAACCTATGAAATTTACAAACCTAGCCTGATGCCCAGTGCTCTCTATTTAAACTGATTTTCAGACAGTGTTTAATGCTCTCCAGAGCTCTGATCTAGTTCTCTTCCACATGCAACACTCTGCAAATACCTAGGGATGGTGGTGGCCCAGAAGTTTCTGATTTAATTGACCTGAATACTGTCATCTTGGAACTGAGTGTGGCCATCAGTACACCATCTCCACGGATCAGTGTGTTGTTTGCATCTCAAGATTTCTCTGAAGTGTTCCACGTGCCTCTACTGTGACATCAAGACTGAGTATTTACACGTCTTTGAGATGTCTCATAGGATCTAGTACAGCATGTGTGTAGAAATGGCTTCCACAAGTTTTCTCTAATATATTTGAAAGCATTCAAGTAAAATGTTACAAACTCACTTCTATACTTCCCACAAATTAATCAGAACCAATAAAGTTTAACTATATGTTAAAGTTACCACATCAGACTCCTGTAAGCTCTAAGGTGATAACTTCAGGAAGTATTTCCTTCCTTAACAGGCAATTTCTCTACAATCAAGATGAGTGAAACATTAAGTTCTCCATATTTAGAATCAAGGGCCCTGAGACCACATCGATACACACCAAATGAATCAGTATGCTGAAAGTGCAGAGTCCTACGGCCACAGAGAGGACCTGTCCTCATCTTCTTTTCAAGAGTGTACTCAGACTTTGTACTAAAAAGGAAATTGATCTCAACATCGAAGGCTTAGCAGTTTCATCAGCACAGAACAGGCATCTCTGGCTGCAAACACTTCACACTTCACCCCTCATTCCATGAGGTCCGAGGATCATTTCCACTTCTGGTTCTGACAACTCACCATACATTCAGCGGTTTCCACTGAAGTGCTTGCTGAGAGGGAAGCCTGGGGATGAGATCTGGGCTAGAGGTGGGAGCACTCTTCACTCTTAGCCTAATAAAAGCACGGCTGAGGGCTTCACCCACCTTTGTATCCCCTCAGGATTTTACAAAGGCCTTACACAAAGAATCTTGCAGTAAATACTTTTGCTTAATATCTTTAATAGCTTGAAGGAAATCATGTACCTATGTATGCTATGTATGTATATGTACAGTCTGTCCACATCCCTTTAAAAGATGCCCCTGAAAACAAGCATGGTTTTTCTCTACTCTTTGGATAAAGGACTTTGCTTCAAGTTAAATTCAAAGGGCACAGTCTGGTCTCATTGTGGGGTAGCTGGAAGGTTCTCCTGACTTGCTCTTAGTGCTCCCCAGTGTTATTTCTGATGTCTGGTCACCTGACTCAGAAGCAGTGCTGAGTCAGTTCATTACTTTTGCATTACAGTGGATTCTGTTATTTTGTCAAGTCGATTCTCCCAGAGGCCTTAAGGATAGTTAAATTTTGCTAATGCATTTGCCAATATAGTGTGCACACATCCAGTGTCTTGGACAGGTGGCATTTGGAAATGTAAGCTCAAGGCTGCCACTCTGCTTCTCAGGATAGCTTTCTGCCCCTTATCATATCTTCCTCTTAGATCTCTCAATGGTATTGTCCATTTACTTCCTTTCTGCAGACTTTTTCTTTCTTGCTCCTTTGTTCTTAGCATTTTTCTTTTCTTTCTTTTTCTTCCCTCTTATTCTTTTGATTTAGTAGCTTTACAGAAGTATAGTTTGCCCATTTCATTATGGTCTTCATTTTGAGAAACGTTATTCTTCTATTTACCTCCACACACCAGTTTCCTAAGTGGAGAAACCATGACTGTCTTTCCTGGACACAGATTGTCTTAGTTACTTTTCTCACCACTGAGACAAATTGGCTGACACCCAAAGCTAGAGGGGGAAAGGTTTATTTAGCTCACAGTTTGTAGAGGTTTCAGTTCATAATTGGCTGACTCCAAGGCAGGGTAGCTTCAAAGAGGAGAAATAGTTCATGGTGGGCAGGATATAGCAAAAGTACCAAGAGACCTTAACTGCATCTTTTTGCTCCTTTTATCTTATCTAGACTCCTTAGAGTGAATATAACTCACACTCTTAATGTTAGTGACCTTGAGCCTAGCATCACATTGTGTATCAATTTCAGTGTCACACACCTAGATCCAGCCACCTCAAAAAGGCCCCATAGGCTGGGGGAGGATCACAATCCATCAAAAATAATTGTCACCAAGACCACTAGCCATGTGACAACCTATGAATTCAGTTTCCAACTCAACAATAGCCTTTCATTTGCTTTTGGATTTTCTCTCTCATATACGGCCTTCTTCCCACCACTGAGAAATCCTACACTTTTTCTTTGCCCTCATATCAACTTTTAAAAGGCCTGAAACCTAAGAACTTTTCCACATCCAAATTTTCCTTTGCTTTAATAATCCAGTTTCTGAAATTTGTGTGAGATTTTGCATTTCTCACACATATGATGGTATGTTTTTAGAAAACAACAATAGCGTTTTAAACCAAGTCACACCCCAAAGACTGGTCTAACCAGTCACCACTGAAAAGTTGCATTACACAAAACATTGTTTTTCTCATATTTGGCACAAGGCTAGTAGGTTAGAATTATGCATTTGGATGTCTTTGTGTCTAGATGTCCTCTTCAAAAGCAGCTGTAATTACAGGATGCTGGGATGAAGAGTGTATGTTTACTACTTCACTGTTTCGCGGCCCTTTGCCCACCATGAATTGTTGCTTCTCCGCCATGCTGCTCCCCCATGCTCCTCCACCACACCACCCTGCCTTGGAGCAGTCAACTGTGAACCGAACCCTCTGAATACTGTGTGCTAAATAACCTTTTCTTCTTTTAACTTTGTGTGTCAGTTATTTTGCAATAGGAAAAGTAAAGCAGTTTGGGTAACTTCAAAGGGAAAACTGCATAAATTCGGAAAATAGCTCACTATGAATGCATTGAGAATGTTATTTTGTCCAGTCATATTTTTTATTTGAGTACACAGCAGGCTCTTATTTATCCAAACATTTTAACCTCCCAGTTGGGATGGCTGTAAGTTCTAAACTTCCCAATCCCTTTGAGACAGGTGGAACACATAAATTAGGAAAAAAAAAATCAAAGATTGCTAGACCAGAAAATGTAAGGTTTCTTAGGGGTTTTAATTCAAATATGAGCAAGTGAGTACATTTTATATTATGCAGAAAAAGTTATGAAGCATCTCACTTTAATTAATAGAGCATTGAAACTATTGCTGAAAATTTTAAGCATGAAATTCAAGCACATTGCACGGACTCTCCTCCAGTCAAATTAGCATATGGCCAGAGGACCCAATTCTGAAATCGTCCTGATAAATCATAGCAATTTAGAATGCACTGGATCTTAGTTTCATGTAAATAATATATTAGTGCATACCTTCAAAGGTCAGGTGTGGAGCACATACAACTCGAGGAAAAAATTATATAATACTGCACAACACTGATGTCTGAGACATGGTTATAGAACATTATAACCTTTCAGTGATGGTTGCACAATCTCTAAATTAACTACTTTTTCCTCAGGAGTGTCTTTTACTAAACAGAAACATAGTGGTACTAATCATCAATTCAAAAAAACGTTTTCTTTAAGGAAGTGGCCAGTGATCTCTGCTTGGGAGATACATCTCCATTACATGAGCCCTACATAATTCAGAGGCCTGGCCCATTGTCAGTTCTGTGGTGGCACTAAATCTGTCTTCCAGGTCTAGATTTTGCAATTCAAAACTTCTGCTTGCGTTACACCAGTGATAATGTTGACATCTCTATAACCAGTCTTTGTTTCTTGTTTGTAGGGGGTTTTTGTAGTATATGTTTGTAGTGATATAATGTCTTTTTAAAGTACATATTTGTCATACTGAATGTTTACATTCCTTGTGTGGAGTTGGTACACTGTGCACAACATATCTTCATTCCTTTCTCTCCCTTCCTCTCCCTCCATGGGTTCTCTTCCCACTTGAGAAAGATCTATCTTCCTACTTCATCTTATCTAGTTTTTATTTTGCTTTATATTATTATTTTGGGCAGTAAGATGATGCTTTTAACTTTCAGGAAGATACTTCTACCCCTCCCTGTGTCTTAGAGGACCCAGTCACTTCAGAATGACCCTCGTAGACATATGAGACCACAAGAAACTTCCCTCCATGCCCTGAAGAAAAGGAAGGGCTCTCAACTACAGGAGGCGAGCTTGCTTCTTTCCCAGAACTAGCTCTTCCAAGCCTCATGCCACTGCCAGCTCCTGCCTCTTTTGTTCTGTTCTCCACGGCTCTTCCTACCTCACACCTCTTTCTCAGCTTTATCCATCATCTACCAGCTGTGTCCTGAGTTTCTGAACAAAAGCTTGAGATATACAGAACAATCTCCATTTGGTTCTCAGGGTCCCTAGAATTTAACACACCAGAAGTCCTGGGCACCCTCATCTGCTCCCCACAATAGTCTGAGCTCCTTTCTTAGGTGAATCACATAGTCTTCTTCAGGCACTGAGCCAGAAACCTGAGCCTGCCTTAGTCACTCTCTCCCTCACCACTTATGTCCAGTTGCTCACCAGATCATGCCGAGTCCACCTCCTAATCATATTTCAGGCCTAACAGTTCTCTCCATTCCCACAACCACCTCCTTAGATAGCTGACTTTTTTTCTAAACAAACTGTAACAATGACCTCCTAAAATGTGTCCCTACCCCAAATCCTGCCAACTCGAGGCATTCTTCACACTGTTAAAATCACAGTGACTGTCCAAAGGTGTAAATGAAGTAATGTCCTCCTCCGAATAAAACCTGACAGTCCCCCTCCACTGCTCTCAAAAGAAAACAGATCTGCACAATGGTGGTTCTTAACCAGGGGCAATTTTACCTCCCCGAGGACATCTGGCAACGTCTGAGATACTGTTAACTATCAAACCTGGAAGGATGGGATTTGCTATTGTCACCTACGACATAGGCCAGAGAGGCCACTAATATCCTACAACACGTAGGATAGTCCAACCCCTCATCAGATTTACTCAGCTCAAAAACAGCAACAGTACTAAGGCTGAGCAATCTGAAAGGCATCAAATAAGGCCACCAACTAATATTTCCAATGTTTCTTTTTGGTTTTTGTTGTTTTATTTGGCTCTTTTGTTTTTGTTTCTGCTTTGTTTTAATTTGCGCTTTTTTTTAATGTATGGTGCTGAGGACCAAACCCAAGGCCTCACACTTGCTAGACAGGCGCTCTCCCACTGAGCTAAATCCTCTGCCCCTATTCTGTTTATATTTGTGTTTTGCAGCCCTTGGCCTTTGCCCTGTGCTACAGCCTCTTGCATTTTTATTTTGTTATTGTGAGACTGGTTCTCTAAATTCCCCAGGCTGGGCTCAAAATTGTAATTCTCTTGCCTCAGGTTCCCAGAGTATTGGAATGACAGGCACGAACCACCACGCCCCCCTCTAATCTCTCTACCTTTTTACCATTCCTCCTTCTATATCTCCACATTTCACCCAAACTGGATGAGTCAATCAAATTAACTTCCTTCTCAAAGAACTTGAGCTCTTCCCTCCTCTCATCGCTCTTTCATTCTGGATTACTGCTCGTATTGTGTGTCTGCTTTCTTTACCTGACTAATTAACCCCCAACCTAAGCTTTCAGCCCAGCTGTCCCTAACCCTGGGAAGCCTTCCCTCCCTCTTGGATGGATTAGAGGTCCCATCAGCTTAATTAGCTCCCTCCCCTCCCCTTTCATCACAGTGTTTTATAATTGCCTATTGACTTATCAGCGTCTCTCCATGCTGAAATTAAAAGACCATGACTATCTTGTCCTCTTTTTGATTCCCAGCCTCTGTCAGGAAGCTATGCACAAATCTGGCACTTGCATTTTTGTTAATCAAATGATTTGAAATCAGCATTATGGACAACCATTAGACTACTGACATTCTTCACTAAGCACATCTTTCTCAGCCACCTTGAGCACTAACTAGTCCACACTCCCAAGCCCCAGAAGCAAGTAAGCCTGAGCAAGCTCAAGAACATGACAGAGATGCCCTGTGACATCGGTCAGGGAGCAGACAGCTGGTGAAAATTATACAGGTGAGTAAAACTGCTCTATTTGTAGTCAGACACTTCCCAGTAACACAGTCATTTGGCTTTGATAGCAAATAGGCAACAGCAAAATAGAACATATTAATAAATTGTAAACACTGAATCAGTTATTGATCCAAGTTATTGCTCAGATAATAAGACACAAGGAGAATTTCAATGCTGATAAAAATTAAATGAAGTCAAGTGAAACAAGAGTAATATGTGGACAGCATTTTCCATCCATGGATATGACTAATAGGTGTTGGCCTGTTGAGTAACTGGGAAAGAAAAGAGCACGCACAAATTCCTGGGATTCAGTCTCTTGTGGTCTGCTGCCCAGTAGAGCAGCAGCACTAACATCACAAATGTGAGAAAAATGGAGATTCATGGGCCTGTCCCAGGCCATCCTATCCAGAAACTCCAAAGGCACAATCCTCTAGCCTAAGTTGACATACATCTTCCAGGCCGGTCTATTCCTGGCCAAACAGTGGGGAGAGCTGTCCTAATTCTTCAGACAGCTGAAACGTGCCCATAAGAATAACTTCGACGAGACAGTCTATGTGCCATACCCCACTTCCAGTTCTTTACACATCAATTGTGCAATGGCAATACACAATGACATTCTCACTTTACAGATAAGCAAACACATAGTGTCAATGTGTCTCAACAAGTTACTGAAACTCCTTGTTTCCCATGAAAGTAAATTACTCCAGAATCTTAGGACTCCTAGCAAAACCTTCCTCCCTCTTACCAAGCTCAATTAATGGCTTCTTGGTTTCCCAGCTCACAGTCATTCTGGATTCCCTGATCCTTTGAACCTATACTCAGCCCCGTGGATGTGTATGCAGACTCCCCTGCACAGCTCGCCCCCTGACACAACTCCTTAAACCAGCAGCTCTCAACACCTTCCTAGAGAAACACAAGCTCAAAATGCTCTTGTAATAATACTAAAGCATATTTTTTTCCTTCTGTTGGCACTTGCACCAAAAGCAATGGTAGGAAAAGGTGCCAGCACCGTGGCATGAATTAAGACTTACTTGTGGTCATTGTATTCTTCATGGTTATGGACTCTCATTAAAATAAAAGCCGCTTTCAACTGACAACATTTTTGATGGAGCAGTAAGAATCATTAACTTTATAAGATCTTTAGTACACATGCTTTTACTATCCTGTGACAAAATGCAAAGACCTAAAGCACTTGTACCAGATCCCTAAGGACAAGTCACAAAGCAAAGCTCTTATATGATTATATCTGTCATGAGTTGAACTAGTTGCTTTTTATTGAGTACATTTTTTATTTGAAAAGAAAACTAATGAAGTTAGATTATTTAGACTTGGGCATTATAGAAAAACAGTGAAACAATCCTAACACTTTAGAAAAACAGTAGTGGAGGCCGATGACAAAAATCTTGCTCTGAAGTGAAAATTACAACTTGATAAAGCCTTTATCTACCAGCATGAGCTAGGCAACTCCTTGGAACTTAATTGTTTTATGAGATTCTGGAGTGACTGATGTTAACAAAGTGTGATTTTGGGGGATACCATACAAGGCAACGTGTGAGCAGCTGAGAGATCTAAATTACCACAGTGAACTGATATTTTCAAATAACCAAGGAAAGATGCTACCAAACCATGCATGAATGAGAAACTCAAAGTGTGAGCTAGACCAGTGGGCTTGAAAGTAACAAAATATGAAATGTGCACTCAGTTTTAGATTTCACAGAGCAACTAACCTTTACAAAACTACCAAATGGAGCTTAGCTTCAGTCACAAAGCAATGTCCACATAATCTGAAAAGTCTATTCAAATAGTCCTCCCTGTTCCAGCTAAATATCTGAGTCAAGCTGAATTTTCTTCATCGATTTAAGCTACCACAACATGTTGCAACAGATTGAATGCAGAAACAATATGAGAATCCAGCTGTCTTCTATAAAACCAGACCTCAGGGACATTTGAAAAACTGTTTTAAATGCTACCACTCCTATTAACTATTTTTATTTTAGAAAATGTAATTATTTTCCCTATTTGCTATTCATGTTTACATGAAATGGGTTCATTATTATTTTTAACAAAATAATAATTTTAAATAATTATTTAATTATTTTAAACAAAATAGTAATTTTAAAAAATCTGGCCAGGTGTACTTTCCAATAGTATAAAGAGTGACAGATATTACAGAAGTAATGATTTCTAAGATTCTCAATACTTTTTAGAGTATGAAGAGATCCTAACACATAGATTTGAGAGCCAATGTTATTAGTCTGTAGATCCTCTTCCACATATAGATTCTCAAACTCCTACTCATTTTCTCTGGTGACCTCTTTTCCAAAAGTCTTTTCTGGTGTACACAAAGCAAACTTTATTACTCTGTTACTTGGAAGTCCTTTTGTTATGGTTTGTGCTTTGCGGAGCCCCCAAAGCCACATGTGGATGAGGTGGGACTTTCTTGTTCACAGGTGGCTGAACCTGGAATGTGTGAGGCTGGGATGGATTAAGGGCCTGTGATTACTAAACCACTACATGTGAGTGACTGGTCTGGCACCACCCTAATCCCCATAATCTGAACAAAATAAAAGGAGTAGAAACATGTGGTAGAGGTAGCTTGCTGCTCTCGCTGTCCTTTGCAGCCATGAACCGAAGCCCTCTTGTTGCCTTTGCTGCCTTGTGTATGCCGTGTTGTTTCTCCTCTGTGATGTTTATTTCCTGTCACTGCCTCAGGACAGCGGATTATGGGCTGAAACCTCCATGGACTGTGAGCCAAATAAACCCTTTCTCCTCTTAATTTTGGGTGTCGGGTATTTTGTCTCAGCAATGACAGAAAAGTAACTAACACACCTTTACATGTAACTAGTTTGGATTTCTGCATCTTTACAGGGCCAGCTTTGAGTATACCCAACCTGTGACATGACCCACTAGTTCCACCCTGGGTAAACTCATTGCTCTAAGCTTCACTTGGAAAACTTAAATAATCATAATGCCTACTTTATTAGATCTGTTTGGAGTGCTTCATGGATGGATCTATGTGTCCCCACAAAATTCACACATTACAGTCCTAAATTCCAATGTGACTATACTGAGAGCAAGAAAGAAATTAAAATTAAAGTCATAAATGTCTCTCACCTAGTGGGACTAAAGTCCTTATTAGAGGACAAAGCAGGGTACTGTCTCTTTCTCTACCATTGGAGGACCTGAGGAGAAGATGGCCGTCTACCATGCTGAAGCAGAGCCCTCGCCAGTAACTGACTTGGCTTAATCTTGAGCACTAATCTTGAATTTTCCACCCTCCAGAAAGGAGAGACAATAAATCTCTGTTGTGTGAGCCACACAGTCTTTGGTATCTTATTACAGCAGCTCAGACAGTTCACTACAAAGTTTGGTACTCAGAAGGGGGTATTGCTTCAACAACTAAAAAAAAAAAAAATGAGGAAATGGCTTTGGAACTGGCTGATGGATAGAAAAAAGAGGAGTCATGATGTCTGCATTAGAAAACAAAACTACATTTCTGTGAAAGATCTGCTGGTAGAAATATAGAAACTGAAGGTAAGGATTTAAGTGTCAAAAGAAAGGCTGCAGAGAAATCTTCCATCTTCTTAAAGAATACAAAACAGTCGTAAACAGACTACTGAAGGATATACAGGCACTGAGAACCATTATGGAGAGATTTGAAAGGCAAGGAGTCACAGGTCATCAGAAACTGGACAGAAGGCAGTTCTTGTGATAAAATGGCAAAGACTTGCTTGAACTCCATTCTAGTGTTTTGTGGAAGGAAGCTCTTTTCAGTGATGAAATTAAATTCTGAAACTGAAGAGATGTTTAAGCAAAGTAAAGAAGGAGAAGTTTAGTTCTCCCGACTGTTCACTATAAAATGTTCTTGAGAGGACAGAGAGAAACTGAAGGTGGACTTATTAAACAACAATGAACAAGACCTGAAAGACCGGGAAGGTTCTCTACCTCTCCATATCACAGAAAATACCAAGTCTCATCAGGAAGAGAATACAAGAGTGGAGCTGGACAATAGCTCTCTGATAGATGGGATTTTATGGGCAGAAATGCTGTCAGTTTTGACCAAAAGGGTTGGAAATGGGACTAAACGAAGGTTATCAGGTTCTAATATTGAAAACCACAGAGCTACCAACATGCATTACTCTTCAAAAAAGGGGAAGATTCACAACTCACCAGGACTTTCCCCATCACCAGTGCATGGGTTTCAAAAGGCCAGGCTGCAACCTCAGGGGGCTGAGAGGACAAACAGGGCAGAAACTCAAGAGGACAGAGCATGAAACCAAGGAGAAGAGCCAATAGAATTTGCCTGCTAGAGTTTAGTCCAAACTCTTGGGACTCTTCGCTCATTTTCTTTTCTCTCCAAATTCTGCTTTTAGGAATGGAACATCTTTGCTGTGCCTGTCTCACCATTGTTCTTCAGAAGCATAGAATTCATTTGGCTTCAGGTTCACAGCTGGAGAATTCTGTTTCAAGACTATCTGTTTTATCCAAGTTAATTTTACTTGAGTTTTACCCAGTCTAATTTAGGGAATAGAAGATAATTTGAATATTACACTTTAGAGTTGATGCCAGCTGAGTTCAGACTTCTCCTACTGTTGGGATGGACTAAATGTGTTTTGCCTTCAAGGATATGAAACCTGGGTGAGGGTTAAGTATGGAACTGAAAGTCTGTATCTCCACAAATGTATGTATTGATGCTATGATCTTCAGTATGGCTATATATGAACTCAGAAATAATTAAAATGAGGTTGTAAGTGTGAGGTCCTGATGTAATCAGATTAGTGGCTCTATAAAAAGAGACAACAGAGAGAACTCATTTCCTCTTTCCAGCACGTGAGAACACCACAAGGCAGCCAAGAAGCGAGCTCTTGATTTGGACCTCTAAACTCCAGAACTGCGAGAAAATAAATTCTTGTTGTTCATGCCAATCAGTCTATAGTATTTTGTCATGGCAACCTGGTAAGCAGACTAAGAAAGAGAATTAATTAAAGAGATGCTGTAGTCTTCAGCTTTTCCACCACTGAAGCAAAATATCTGACAAACAATTTGCAGGAGGAGAGGCTTGATTTGGCTCCTGGTTTTGGGATTTAACCCATAGTCACCTGGCTCCAAGGCAGAAATGCCATGTTTGAAAGTCACCATGGAGCAAAGATGCTTGGTCTATGGTGGGTGGGAACAGTGCCAGAGAGGAAAGGGCCAGAGACCACGGCTCCATGATCCCCAGATACACCGGAAGCATCTTTCCTGATGTCGTGGTGCCTCCCAAGGCAATCAAGGTGACAATTACGTTTAACTGTCTCAAGAGACTGAGTATTCAGGACACTTCTTGGTATAGAGCAATCACAATAAATATTCTGCTGTTAATTTTATTAATTCAATAAATACTGAATGTCTGCTATAATTACTAAGGTTCCTGCCACCATGAAGCTTTTAGCCTGGAGCAGTGGAAGTTTAATCATGTAATTGTTCAACTACATACATAACTATGCTTGTGTCAAATGGTCAAGGGTGTGAAGAGAAGATAAAACATAAGAAAGTTTTAATATGATGCTAATTAACTTAATATAGTCATTTCACAATGTATGCAAACTTTAAAACAATACATTGTATACAATCAATACCTACAATTTTATTTATGATTAAAATTATATACATTTTTTGAAGAAAATGAAGAACCTTAATGTAGTCTGAATATAGAGTTGTTTCACATTAATGAAGCAGTCTTTGAGAAAATAGCATTAAATGCTATCACCAAAAGATGGATAGACATTGTTCATGTCCAGACTCCTCTAAAAAATGGCATGTCTTTGCCTTGTGCTCTCTACACAGGGTGGAAGAACCTGCTTTTTTAATTATTCATATTTTTCTCCCTTATTTAAGTTATACTCAGAAGCATAAAAGCTTGCTCTTAGTTTGTATATGCTACTTCTAAATTTATTGTTTATTCTGGCTTTTATATGAATGTTCTGAGCTGGTGCTTGTCAAGAATTATTAAGAGAAGTCGAATTACCTTCTGGGAAAATTGAAAAATGAACTTTACAGGCAAAAAAGCAGAAGATAAAAAGGATCAATAAACAAAAGTCCCTAGTTTCCCAATTCACCTCACTAATGTTATAATCAGAAAAAAATTTTAATGTATAAGGTCAGACTCTTCAGAAAAGAAAAGACCAGTAGGTAAGAACAAGGACATAGTGGGGTCTATGAAAGTAGATTCTAGTCTCACTGTTCAGTGATTTTTTTCTGATCAAAGAGCAGAAGCCACAAAAAGATTTGAAAAATGATTCACGGGACTGGGAAGTATACAGCTGCATATATCCCAGCTAAGGTGGTGCACTTTAACTACCTGTCCTCAGAAACACATCTCTCCAAAAAATAGCCCCCTGCAGTGGCAGCCAAAGGATGAAAATGAGCTGAACCTTTCTGTCAGCAGAGACAATGGAGGGGACCTCCAATGCTGTGTCATGACAATCAGATATTTAAGTGTGTCTGTCTTTACTTTTCCACAGCATTCCCATACATGCTTTATGAGGATACCTCAAAAAGTCTTTTTTGCAAGCCCAGTAGAAGCTCTGATGCATCATGATGCAGATAGAGCTTAATGGAAGGAACTTGCAGCTGGGAGCCAGCAGAGCCCAGAATCAGTCTCTGTTCATCACGGTGGGCAAAATTTGTCATGGTATAATGCCCAAGAGTCTGTATTCCCTCACGTGGGGATGATGGCCTTTGAAGAAAATTACCTCATTTGTAAAGAAGCTCCAACTTTTTAGAAGTAAAAGTATTAATACAGTCAATAAAGTCCCACATTTTGTTCCAGTATTATATTAGTTTCTTGAATTATACACTGCTCACAGCTGGAGTTTAATATACACAGATGCAGGGGACCTCTTCCATTTTGGAGAGCTACAAAAAGCACCCCGTGTGGCCCAGCAAAGTGACCATGGCAGGGCCCAGACCAGGACCCCTCATGCCTCAATTCTTGGTCCCCCTGTGTGTTCTTCCAAGGGCTCCTGCCAGGGCCTGCTTTAAATCTCATGACCACATTGACCTCGGTCCCTTCAGGAAAGCACCTCCTCTCCAGTGTCAGGAAAAATAAGTCGTTATTTTTTATTCTTCCCACCTTTCCAACTTCTTCAGCTAGAGTTAGAAGCAGAAGTTCTTCATTGTCCTCTCTTCTCATAAGCACCAGTTTGCTGGTCCAGTTTTACCCGACATCCTCCTGCACCTGCATCTCAGCTTCTCTTGCTCCCCGGGGACTCACTCACCTTGCTTCCTCTTCCTTTTCAACTTCTTCCAGTGAAGACAAGAATGCTTAAATATCCTGTTCTGTGCCTCACCGCTAGGTAGGACTTTCTCCACATTCACCCCATTTCTGAGCAGCCAGTCTCCTTGAAAAGACAGCCCACACCAATGGGTTTCAAATCTTAATGTGCAAACTCATCACCTGAGGATCACAGTGAAATGCAGGCCCAGACTCCCCAAATTCCTAACCTGCCCCCAGAACACATTGATTCTACTGCTCTGCCAACCACACTTTGAGAGGTTTCTGTACTCTAATTCACTTTCCCTACTTGTGCTATTAAAACCACTATGAGTTTTTAAATAGATTTCTGAGGATGGGAATAAAAACATAAAATGAATAAAATATACCCTTACTGATCTTCTGTTACATCCATAAGAAGGGTGACAATAGCACTTCAGTCCCCAGTCTGGACTCTGTAGCCAGCAAGCTTCATGCCACCAAGGAGATCACTGTTTGCAAACACATACTCCAAGATTCAACCATCAAAATCGTCTTCACAAATGATGTAACTATTGCTTTACAGACCTGATCAAAAGTGGTTGTTCAAATTCTGGAATCCTTATGGGTCAAAGGCAAGAACCCTATCTGTGTATTTCTGGGAAATTCTGCTATTTCTGAGAAAACAACCCACTGAATTATTTTGTGTGTGTTTGCTTATAGCTTTTATTTTATAATGTTGTTTTATTTTGCTTTGCTTGTCTTGTTTTATTTTCCTATATAATGTACACCAAATCCTTCCAGTAACCCACCGTATATCCCCAAGCTTGCAGGAAGGAAATATTAAGCATCTCAAAGCTGCAATCAGGCTGAAAGGCTGGAGTCCTCGCACTTTCTAACAGTTTTGCATTGCCAAGCAAAAATGCTTCCTTCCTGGAGCCTGCCTCTAACCCTGTTCTATAAGAGTCCTGAGTCCTGTCAGCATGTTACAGAACACTTCTGGACAAACTGCATTATTGTTGAAATGTCATCAACCTCATATACAGCATTATTTTTGTTGCATTAATTACAAAATAGTTACAATGTAGGATTTGGTTTTTGGTTTTAAATGAGACCTGCTGAACTCCACCCCAAGACAGAAGGGTCCTGTGAAGCAATGAGTCCCCATCCAGTGGCCTTGATCAGTCACTGACCTCTCGGAATTCACCGTCCCCTGCTGTGCTCTGAGGTCAGGAAAAGCTCATCTCCCAGCCAGCCTAGGGATTAGGTCCTCACAATGTCGGTCCCCACTCCAGGGCCTTCAGTGCCTGCTTTGTGCCCCCAAGATGTTGTTTAAACACCGCCATGGACCTGCCCTCCACCTGCACACCTAGGCCTTCCCTCCTTCACTGCACTGTTTGCACCTGTCTACAAGAGCCAGTCTCTCTCCCTTCTCTGAGGGAAGTTGGGGAGGGAGGAAGCAGAAGGAAACAAACCTATTTTCCAAATAAGCAAGCAATGTCATTTAAACTTCAAAAAGTTGGAACTCTAGACTCTTATCATTGGATGTACTCTCTGAAGGCTTCCGGTCTTTTATTAGTCACTTTGCTCACTAATCCCCAAAATGCACATACGTCTTACATTACAAGTTAAGGAACTCAAGAACATCCATACTTTATCCCATCATCTCTGGCCTCCCAGTTTCTACAAGGCCAAAGGAGGGAACAATCAGCATCCCAGAGCAACAAAGAAAAAGATTTCCCAGAGAAAGCTACAAAGGATGCAGAGAG
>PVIR01002559.1:0-100872 GCA_004026965.1 Petromus typicus | reverse complement strand
AGAAAATATAATTTCCATAGTGACAGTCTGATGGTATTACAAACTCAAAATAAATAATTATATAAATAACAATATTTCTGAAAGCACAGATATTCATTATATTTGGGTGATTTTTTAAGCCTATGCAACTAACCAACTAAGTCATGGTGCTACCCAAGCCTATACAATTTTTGAGAAATAATTATTTTTGTTGCTCCTTTTTCTATAGTTCCTTTTTTCTTTAGCTTAATCTTATTTGTCCCTCCTATGAATCTCTCTATTTCCTTTATTGTCCTATGTTGCTATTTTTGATTAAACTCTGCTTCTGCTCTTAAAAGTATTGCATTAATGATCCAGTTCTGGTCAATGATATAGGAGGAAAAAGTCTATAAGGAACTTCTGAAAATAAATGTTTCTAAGAGATCAAGCTAATACACTAGGGATAGAGAGTGAAGTGATGGATGCATCTGGATCCTTTAAAATCTCATTGAGCTCTTCAATTAACCAATCTTGAATCAGAGTTATCTATCAAAGTTTTTTAAAGATAATTTTAAAAATACTTCTGTTGCTTTTTATTTATTTTTTTGGTACCAGGGATCAAACTCTTGACCTAGCACTTGGAAGGCAGGAGTTGGAACCACTGAGATAAACCTCCAGCCCTATGGATGAACTGCTTGCCATACTACTAGAAGACTACTGTTAGAAGTAGCCTTAGCCAAGCCACTGAGCAAATGTACTCCAGGGGAAACCTTTCTCACTGTACATACGGGTGGTCATCAGTTGTATTGTTTAAGCCACTTTCATATAAATATTGTGTCCTTAGAGGCCAGAACCATCCTACTTCCTAAAATGTGACAGAGTTCCAATATTAAAAAACTGCTTTTGTGTACTGTTTTATATTTTGCAAACTACTATCACTAGAAAAATTCAAATTGTAAGTAATAGATGCCACAACCCAGACCTAAAATAAAAGGAATTCGTTGGCTCATATAAATAAAAATTCTATATGTAGGGAAATTTTCAAGTGGTTTGATCTAAAAGTTTTTGATATCTTCAATGATATGATTTTTTTTCCTGTGATTTGCTTAATTTCATCTTCCTTATCTGATGGTTTCTTCTTTGAGCTGCTTTCCCTCATTGTAGCAAAATTGTTTGCAGCAGTTTCAGGCCTTTCATCTCTACATCTTGCTTCTTAAACTCCCAGGCATTAAAATGCTGTTCTGGGTTTAGCCTGTTACATGTGCAATCCCAGAAGCCTGGGACAGAATCAGATTTCAATGACGCTCAGAGGTCCCTAAATATAAAGGAGAAGTGAAATGTTAAGACTCAACTACAAATGTGCACTCCATGTACTGCGGGTTATAATGGAAAATGACTTTTCAAAACTATGCTTGGGATTCATTTATATGTACTTACTCTCAAAAGAATGTGAGATGGAATAAGTAATGATGCTATAGCCATAGACTGCCAATAAAGCACAACACTGGGCTAGCTATTTGAGAACTAAGGATAGATCTCATTATCTGAGAACTTTGCTACACTGTGGCTTGAATATTTGTGAGATGGGACTTCTGTTTACTTTCAGAACTGGACGTCAAGGCAATCAATAGTGATTTAAAGCAGCTGCTCCAGGAGAAATGTCAAACTCTTTGCTCTTTAAAAAATGTTAATAGGAAATTTCAAGATCTGTGAGCTCTTTTCAACACCTTCACTTTCCTGAAATCCAAAATTACTTGTACAAAAAAAGAACGCAATGCAATTCACTCTAATCCAGACACTTACTGGCACAGCTGCCACTTGCACCAGAAAATGGAGCAAAATTGGTAAGATACACAACTAGCTATTTGCAGAAGCACTTGAAATCTTCACCTTAGGTTTGTGCAGATTCCTGGCACATGGTGCTCGGTGTTAAACAATGGTCGCCCAAGAGCCTGGCTTATGTGTTCATCACCTTGTAAACCTTAAATTTATTTCTAACCTACCTTTGAAGCTTGGACTACTGCCAAGTTGTTTTCCTAGCTGAATATGGCAAAAATCCCAAAATATTGTACAACATGATAGACTAAATCTATATCTCAAACTCATTAGATAGCTAACATCAGGAAGAAAAAGCGACATCTTCTTCAAAAAAGGAACGTGATGCCCTCAGAGGTCCTTATCATTCTAACCAGAGCAGCACAAAGTAGGAGTAGAAAACTGTTGTCTCCAGTGTTGTTGTTTTTAATTCTCCTCTCAGAAACATTTCTAGTCAGGTGAGACTATCCCTTCACAAAGCTACAAAGATTTCACTACTTTCTCCCACAAAACTATTCTGCAAGCTAATTGCTTTTCATTATGGAAATGTATTCCTGAACTGAACTGCAAGGGTAATTTTGAAAATTCAGTGCAGCACAGTGTGCGTATAAAAAACTGCTGAGGTGAGGGGAAAGAGGGATAGCCAATGATAATTCTTAACTAATGCTTTAAGATTGTCTAAAGTTTTAGCAATTGACCTTTTTTTCATGAGTTTTAAGAGCATTTTAAATAACTGGAGCAATGCTATGTTCATACTGTAAATAGAAAGTGCAAGTAATGGGAAACATCCATATTCCCCTATCTGTAACTCTAGCTCTCCTTTTTCATGTACTAAAAAGGCTACAGAGAGTAGCAGTGAAGATCTTGAATTTAGGCCAGACTTCTGAATCCTGGTGATGAATTTTGGTTCGTCCATCTGTTAACTGAGTGACCTCGGGTACATTATAAATTTTCTGTGCCTTGACTTTTTTATCTGTAAAAGGGGGAATAATGTTTCTATTGTAGAGCTATTAGAAGATTAAATGAATTAACATGTGGAGCATTTCCAGCAATAAGTACAATTGAAGCATTAGCTTTAATTATTTATAAAGTTTCAGATCTGATTATGGGAGGTTTTATTTGAATTCCATGGTAACTACATCAATTTGTGTTTTCAAACTATATTTTTACAGACAAAAGTACAGTGGTACCTTGATTCATGAGGACATTTGTCTGAGAACAGTTTGATTTGGAAACAGAAGCATTTGGCAATGTTTTGACTTTGTTTGCTAATTCTACATTGAGTGACAAACACAAATGTGGCCATCTTTTCCAAAGTTGAGGAACAAATTTGGTTCATGAACCTAACACCACTCTATCTGCTTTTAAAAGAGATTTAACAATCATATTAAAAGATGAGAATCATATTGTTAGTGAAAAGAAATTTAGGATATTATATAAAGAGTCTTAATTCTGTGCAAACATTCCAAAATATATATTATCTGAAGGTTGTACAACTTACTTAAAGCTCCTACTGTATAGTAGGGCACTGTTCTGCCATGGTATTAATAGTGTACTTGTGCGCATATGTACATACTTTTTTTAAGCTTACATAGAGTTTATGTCTTTTCAGGAGGATACAAAGCAAGTTAACCAGTGAATGATATGTTAGGTGATGATAGTCTATAAAGAAATACAAAGCAGAGTTAGAGATAGGGGAAAATGGAGAGAAGGGGCCTAGAGAAGGTCTCTCTTATAAGGTCATTTGAGAATGACTTAAAGAAGTAAGGAAATGAGTCACATGAACATTTGGGGAGAGGAGTGTCCAAGGCAAGGGAAGTGCAAGAACAAAGACCCTGAGATATGATAGTCCTTGATGTATTTAAGGAGTGGCAGTGTGGATTTCAAAGCCAAGAAATTAACTCTATAATATGTACTCTGTATTCCCCATTAACTTCTATACTTTTCATAAACTCTGCTTCAAGCAGATTATATGAAGACTTAGAATCATGTTTAATAGATTATTTATGTTACTACCTGTGTGTTATATTTTATTTTATTATTTTTGAAGGTTTTATTTATTTATTTTTTTGAGACAAGGTTCCTTTGTATCCAATCTTGTCTTGAGCTGTATTCCATACTGACCTCAAACTCATGGTGATCCTTCTTGTCTCAGCCTGTTGAGTGCTGAGATTACAGGTGTGCACCATCATTACCTGGCTTAACCTCTGTGTTATGTTGACTGACATATTCCAAGAATTCCAAGAATCAGCATGAAAAAATTCAATATTCTCTTTTCAAAAGTATCTCAGAGTAGGAAGCAAAGTATTTTAAATTAAGAACAGCATCTAGAATGTCCTCAAATAGACTAGAAAGACCCTTAACTTGGGGCTTTTGTGTTAAATTTTGCATCCATGTGTCTTTTAGGGGTCAGTGCTAGGTTCTACTCTGTAGGTCTAAACCCCTGCAGATTAAGAATCACCAAATCAGTAAACAGAACTTTAGGATCTAGAAATATTTTGGTTTTGTTTAAAAAAAATCTCAACTGGAAAAAAATGTAATAGGAAATGAACTTTGTGTGTCTGTGTGTGTCTGTGTGTGTGTGCTAAAGGTTTTGTGAGTGTGGCACTGTTTGGAGAATAATTACTCATTAGCTGAATTAAAGCTGAGGAGTTAAGTCTGGAAGAGCTCATTTTGAGAACAAATTCATCTAACTTCATAAAAAAGCAGCTGGCTGGTAAGAGGAATATTCTGAAGAACAGGCACAACTGAGCATTATGAGCTTTCCATTTCTGAAGCAGTGCCAAGCACTCTAAGTAAAGAGAATCTAAATCAGTGGCTCCAGACTTAGAAAGTGTGCTATTCTGGGTCTTTTGAGAGTCAGCTGCCAAAATAAGATTCAGTGTGAAAAGATTTTATTAGGGAAAACACCTGTGTGAGAAAATGGGGAGGAAGGCATTCAGGCTGGGAAAGCCAGCGAGCTGTGCCCCAGGCTGAGCTGAATGAAGGAAACGGGAGGAAAATGAGGTAGAAATGGCACAGACAAACTGAGCTATCTAAGGAAGGTTTAACAAGGCTACCAGGGACTCCATGAGTGAAAGTTATGGGTCAGAGAAGTCCCCTGTATCCCGGGACCAGCCTTTCTTGGTATTTATTCCTTCAGCATTCATAAACGGCCAGGAGCAGTAGGCGGTAGGCTGACCTCAGCACAAACACTAGGATAGATTGTAGTGTGGGCCCTCAGCCAACTGCGAGGCTGCTGAAGTTGGACAGTGTGGTCTTGTGGCCCCAGAGCCACAAGATTTCTTCAAACATTTAGAAATCTGTCTTCCACCCTTGCCAGCCCAGATCCTCCACCCTCCCTCTTTTTCTCTTGGTAATGGGGATCACACCCACAGCCTTGAACGTGGTAGGCAAGTGCTCTGGTGCTGAGCTACATTTCTAACCCTTTGCTCCAATTTAAGATGGCATTAGCACTCATGAGGCCTGCTGCTCAGAAGAAAAATATGCCAAGCAAACGGAGACCAGTGGGATATAACATGTCCCCTCCTATGTGCTGAGATGGTGAAAGGATTTGAGACATGTCAAATAGAAAAATATCTCCTGCATTGATGTTTACTTTTTAAATGTATTGTTAGAAGAGAACTTGCATAAATGGCTTATCAAGTTAGTCAGTAGCTGATAAGTTGCTGTGTCTGTATCTTTAATCTGTTCTAAAACACCAGAAGATATTATTCTATAAAGAGTTCTCAGGTTGGGGATAGGTTGGGGATTTAGCCCGGTGGTTCCAGCACCTGTCTTGCAAGCATAAGGTCCTGAGTTCCATCCCCAGTAACCACATACCACAGTACCAGGTGACTCATGCCCAGCAGCAATCAGTACCACATACCACAGTGCCGGGCATGGTGGCTCATGCCTGTAATCTCAGCACTCGGGAGGCAGAGGCAGGAGGATTGCTGTGAGTTTGAGGCTTGCCTGGACTGCACAGTGAGCTCAGGGCAGTCTGAACCAGAAAGCGAGACCTTGTCTCAAAAAAGAAAAAAAGAGTTCTCATAGTTGAATGGATGGAATGTGGTTTTGTGGAGTCCCAAGGACACTTCAGCAAATGACAAGTATAAATGGCTGCTTAATAAAAGTTATACTGTGACTACAATATAGTCCCTCTTCCAGGCCCAATATTTCCATCATGCTCCCCTTGGCTCTCTTTTCTTTCTTAGTGAATTCCTTTTCTCTCAGGTTCTTGTGAAACACTCCTACTTATAACAGTGTTCATAGTGTCTCTTTCTGCAGTGTGGTATCTTACCTAGATTAGTTATAAAAAGGTAGCTTCCTCCGGACATGAGTAATCCAGGCCTAAAAACTATATGCTATATGTAACAAGTACTAATGGATTCCTATTTGGAATTGTTTTAAAGGGAAAAGCCTGTGATGGCTATTGGTAAATGCTTAAACATTTCCTAAAATGCAATGAAAAAATCTAAATACAATAGATAAAATACACATATTAGAAGATAAATTGCTCAAACCATCAATTTCTGGTCATGAAGAAGACTACTACAATTATTAACTATATAGTTTGTTCACAGCGTTGTATAGTTTGTCTATCCTTTGTAGCAGATGCTAAATTTAGTATTAAAAAACTATCACATTTGAGAACAATTAGATTTCAAAATGTCCATAATATGCACAGTATTTGTCTCAGATACGAAGGCCAAACATAAATGAACTAGACATAGAAAAACAATCTCAAAAGTAAAATTATAAAAACTCAGAAGATTATACTTGGCAAAAGAATTATATTGATGTAAGATAGGATCTCAAAAAATTAAATCCTTGGGAGATTGCCACAGTTTTCATGCAGTCATATCTTGTGACGAGGATATGAGGGAACGGTTTTCCTGAACCCATCTGGTGGGTGCCTTTCCTGACACTGTGCCTCTAACACTGGGCCATGTTCAGGAGGGGTAGGCACGCTCTGACGGTGGCATCTACTGTTTGTCCTCTAGAATCTGGCCTGAGTTCAAAGTCATGAACATGGAGGTTAGCCTTCAAGAAGTCACTGAACCCCCAGGTGCTTCTTGGTGTTCTTTGAGAACTTTCCGTCCTATTCCTAATTCCAGCTCTCCCTTTCCCACAGGTATAGTCCTTCGAAATCAAAAAGAGATGATCTTACTGGGAAACTCTATGCCTGAGTAAGCCATTACTGCCCTGCTGGGGCAAGGGAATAAAGATATCTACACCCTAAGGAATGAAAAGGGAAAAAAAAAAAAAAAATCTTTTTTCACTTGTTTTCCTTCCAAAGCTAAAAGAGTAAATTAAGAAACAGAACAAAACAAAAACAACAGCTGCACATGGTTGTTTAGTAATCTCAACTACCTGGTAGCCTAATGTAGGAGGTTCTCAAATTTTAGGCCCACCCTGGCTACCTAGCAAGACCCAGTCTAAAAATCAAGAGAGCTAGGGCTGCTGGGTGATAAAGCACTAGCATGTTTGAAGTCTTGGTTCAGTCTCCAGTACCAACAACAGAGAACAAAACCAAATGGATGGATTTCATTTGAACTCAGCCTATTACCATTTATATTGTATTTCTAAAAGAACAAGGAAACAAAAAATCATTAAAAAACCCTAAATTGATATTTTAACTCAACATAACACAACTGTATTTCTTTTAAATTTTAAAAAAGTTTTCAAAATGGGCATTCTTTAGCCCCTTTCCTTCTTCCCATTTAATTCTCATGCATCTGTTTTTCTTTCTTATTCCTCATTCCTCCCTTGAGAACCATCTTTTTGAGTTATGAGGCTCTATTGTTCAGCAACTGTTAATCTTTGGAGTGAATGTCAATAAGAATATATTGTTCCCTTATGCTCCCAAACTGCAAGATATAAATCTCCTTTAAGTTACAGATATTTTGAAATTAGATTTAGACATCTAATCATAGCAGTCAGGCCTTCTCTTCAACTTCTGGCTGGATCCCATACAACAAACATGGATTCATATCTAAAGACATTGTTACAGACAATACTTACAAATACAGCAGAGTGATATTTTAGGATTATGTCTGATTACAGTTTTTATTTCCCCAAAAGTGTAACTAAGACTTCAAAACCTGCCCTAAATGTAGCCATATGATATTTGAATGCTACAAGGTTTGAGACCTAATGTTTTTATAGATATGGTGGCTGTTAACATCACATTGGATTTGGCTGGAATTCCACAGATTGCCAGCACTAATCCTGGATGTGATCAGTCTCTTTCAAGATACATAAGTAAAGAAGATGGATCTGACATTATAAGTACATGAATGAGTGTTGTTGATAAGCCCCAGCCCTTCTTTCAAAAAGAATCCCAAATTAATTTATTACTGGGAAGTACTGAAGCTGCTAGAGCAAGATTTAACTTTTATTATTATAATAAAAACATACATAATTTACCATCTTATTTATTTAATGCATGTTTACATTACATAGTGATTACAATCATTGTAGTGGATGGGTACATGTACATAACATCCCCATTCCTTCTTGTTCCCCTTCCCTTCATCCCATTTTTTTTGGCTAGCATCAGATCTATTCATTTTTTTTTTTATCTATTCAAGTTAGTTATCAGAACACATATTAACAGTCAGACTAACAGGCCAAAAACACATGACACATAAGACAATTACACTAAATCAAGTACACTTTTAGATACATTAACCATGCTGGATTATAATAACTTTTTCCTCTTTAATTTTTTTCATATTGTTGATCTTCTATTTTGTACTTTGTTTACATATTGTTTACATTCTCACATAAGAATGAAATACAATAGTTAAGCTTGTGTGTGATTTACTTCACTTAATATATTGGTCCATGTTCCTTCATATGACTAAATCTCTCCTTTATGGAAAAGCAGTACTCCATTGTGTATAAATACTATATTCTCTATCCATTTAACTGTTGATGAACGTAGAGGCTGTTTTCAAGATTTAGTTATTATGAATTGTTCTGTTATAAACATAGGGATGGATGTATTTCTGTATCATGACATTTTTAACTCTCTCAGGAATATATCTAGAAGGAAAATAGCTGTGTTTAGTTTTTTGAAGAATCATCATACTGATTTCCATAGTGATTGTTCCATTTTATACTCCTACCAAAAATGAAGAGTTCCTTTTTACTCTTAGCCTCTCCAGAATTTGTTGTTGATTTCTTGATGATGGCTATTCTTTCTGGAATGAGAATGAAATTCAGTACTGTTTTAATTTGTAATTCTTTGTTTGAGACAAGGTCACACTTTGCGGTTCAGGCTGGCCCTGAGCTCACTATGCAGCCCAGGCAAGCCTCAAACGCACAGCAGTCCTCCTGCCTCTGCCTTCCAAGTGCTGGGATTATAGATGTGAGTCACCATGCCTGGCATTGTGGTATGTAGTTACTGGGAATTGAACTTGGGATCTTGTGCTTGCAAGGCAGATGCCAGAGCCACTGAGCTAAATCTCTGGCCCTTAATTTCTATTTCTTGATGATCGACAATGTTGAACATTTTTTCATGTATTTACTGGCCGTCTCAGATATGTCTATTCATTTCAGATGCTTATTTTTTGATTGGATCTTTATGTTTGGGGAGTCTAGAGTCTAATTTTTTCAATTAAAAATATTCTAGACATTAGTTCTCTGTCTGAGGAATAGCTGGAAAACGTTTTTCCATTACGTAGATGTCTCTTCACTCTCATGGTAGTTTCCTCTGTTGTGCAGTAGCTTTTTAATTTAATGTGGCCCCAGTTGTTGATTCTTGGTATTATATATTGTGCAACCAATGTTTTGATCATAAAGTCTTTGCTTATATTTATGATTTCAAAACTTTTACTTCTTTTATTTTTCCAGAAGTTTGTCCCTATTTTAATATTTAAGTATTCAATACATTTCAGTCTTATTTTAAAATTCAAACCAATTTTAGTTTAGTGCATGGTGAGAGATGTGAGGTTAGGTTCAATCTTTGGTATATGTAAAGCCTATTCTCCCAGCATATTTGCTAAAGAGGCTATCTTTCCTGCTGTGAAAATATTTGGTTTCTTTGCCAAAGATAAAGTAGCTGAGTGTACTTGGAGCTGTTTCTACGTCCTCTATTCTGTTCCACTGATCCAAGTCTGTTTTTTTTCCCCCAATACCATGCTGCCTTTGTCACTATGGTTTTATAGTATATCTTGAAGTGTTGGATTCAATGACCCCTGCCTTGTTCTTGTTGCCTAGAAATGCTTTTGCAACTCTTGTTCTCTTTTAGTTCCATGTGAATTTTAGGATTGGTTTCTCTAGTTTTGTCAGAAATGCTATTAGTATTTTGATTGAGATTATGTTAAATCTATATAAAAATTTTGGGTGTATGGCCATTTTGATTATATTGATTCTGCCTACCCAGAACAGGGAATGTCTTCTTTAATCTGCTTTTTCAGAGAATGTAATTTTTACTACAATAATCTTCCATTTCCTTGGGTAAGTTAGTTTCTAAGTAATTCATTTCTTGTTGCTATTTTGAAAAATATTGTTCCTTTTCTTTCTTGGGGAGTTTATTGGTGGTATACAAGAATGCTGTTGATTTTTGAGTGTTGATTTTGTATACTGCTATGTTAACTGAATTTGGTTATTATTTTTAGAAATCTTTTGGAGTTCTAGGGCTCTTTCAGCTAGAGGATCATGTCATCTGCAAATAATGATAATTTAACTTCTTTCTTTCCTATCCATATTCCTTTTATTTTTCTCTTGTTTAATTGTTCTGGCTTATGTTCTAAGAACTAGATTTGTGGAAGACTAAATGTAAGACTGAGGCAAGGGTTGACCTCTTTTGGGGACAGACAGCTTGCTGTCTCCTCCCTCCTATGTGCTAGTACCAGCCAATTTCAGGTGGAAAATCAGCTACCACTAAAGTCTGATTAGAGAAATCACACATTTGGGTGCAGTCTGCAAACGATGAGAACCTGATGAACTTTTCACAAACCTTGAATTACATGTTTGCTTGCTCCTTTGTGTGGGCCTAATAAAAACTAGAAGTACTGCCAGTTCAAGACTCATTGTCCACTAGAGGCAGGAGTTCCCTGGTCTCCTCTTCCAAATTATCTTTGTGTCTTTAATCTTCATTTGTCCTATCTATCAGGACAAATTGTAGGCTGGTTCCTGACAGGTCTGGCCAGCTCACAACAAAGTCAAAATGGCGTTCCACCATGAACTGCCTCTCCCCTTCCCACAATGCCCTGTTTCCCTGCCTGTCATATACAAACTCACCAATTAAAAAACTACTTGTTGTTCTTTTGTTCCGTACCGTTGGCCCCACCCAAAGGCTGTATGTAGCTGCTGTTATGCATTCTCACCCCACTCTTTGTTTTCAGTGCAACCAAGCAAGTACCCCTCTCAATATAGCCTGCTACTAGACACTTGTGTCTCAGCTCAAATTATTTTCTATTAGTTCTTGCCTATATTTTGAACAGCAGTGATGATAGTCGACGTCCTTGCCTTGTTCTTGATTTTACAGGGAAAGCTTTCAGCTTTTCTGCATTTAGGGACATTGGCCAATTTCATGGATGTCACGATAGCTTTTATCCGTCTGAGATACCTATTTTTTCAGTGTTTTTCCAATGAATAAATGTCAAATGCTTTTTCTGCATCTATTGATATTACCATGTGATTTTTGTCTTTGCTTCTGCTTATGTGGCATATTGCAGTTATGAAGGAGAGGTCCATATGTGACTTGGTCAGATATGCTGCACATACATCCAGTAGCACACTATGGGACATTGAGAGGTGTAAGAATATCCACCTCTGTGCATAGAAACCAGGCTTATATGCTAAGCCAAACCTATCCTGTCCTTGTTCAATGTCATGACTGTGGCCCTCGGCCAAAACAAACAGTACCAAGCAAACAGGCCCCATGCAGAGGCACATGAGTAGTATGATACAATGTTAACTCACCAATCAGTAACGGCCTGCTCTGTACCTCCTTTATCCCACCCTTATACCATCTCTATAAAAAGCCAGTGCTGGCAATAATAAAGCAGAAGTGTTCTTTGAAACCTTCTCCGGAGTCTTCGTGGTGACTCGGAGACCTCGCTCTCTCAGCCTGGAGTCAAAACCTGTTTCCTTCAACAACCTTCACACCGACGACAAAGCTATTGATTTAGGTATGTTGAACCATCCTTTAGCCCCTAGAATAAGTCCTACTTGGTTGTGATGTATGTTCTTTTGATAATTTTCTGTATTATGTTTGCCAATATCCTGTTAAGGACTTTTGCATCTGTATTCATTAAAGAGATTGGCCAATAATTCTTTTTTTTTTTTTTTTTGGTTAGATCTTTTTCTGGGTTAGGAATCAGGATAATACTGGCTTCTAGGAATGGCTTTGAGAATACTGCTTCCCTTTCATTTTCATTAAAAATTTTGAGAAATATTGGTGTTAGATCCTCTTTAAAATTCTTGTAGAATTCAGCAATAAATCCATCTAGACCAAGGTTTTTCTTAGCTGGTAGTTTTTAAAAATTACTTCTCCAATTTCATTGACTGATATTATTACTTAGAATTTTTATATCTCCTTGATTCAGCTATGGTTGTTCATATATATCTAGGAATTTGTCCATTTCTTCTGAATTTCTCATTTTATTGAGTAAAACTCAAAGTAGCTACCAATGATCTGGATAACATCTTGACATTTTAAAGAGTAAGTTTAAATAATGTCATGTGTATTCACATTGCCATGAAACAAATTTCTACAACATTTTCATCTAGAAGAGCTAAAACTCTGTACCCATTTCCTTTGCATACCAGACCCTGGTAAACACCATTCTATTTTTTATTTGTTCCTATAAGTTTGATTGCTTTGGTTATCTTTTATATATTAGTGAAATCATGCAGTATTTGTACTTTTGTGACTATTTATTTCATCTAGGATGTCTTCAGGTTTCATCCATGTTGTACTATGACAGGAATTTCTTTCCTGATTAAGGTGAATATTTTGTCATAAGTGTATAACACATTTTATTCAATCATTTATTCATTAATGGACATTTGGTTTGCTTTCATCTCTGGCTACTGTGAATAGTGGTGCTATGAACATGGGTGAACACACACCAGGTCTGAGTTTTGAAGTTTCTTTTCTTATGATGATGACGGGTAGAGTGGATTTAACCACATTCTTCTAACTATCCTTTGATCTTCTGATCATATCTCCTTTTAAAAATTGTCAGTCTTTCTATATAGACAGTAAAATAATACACATTTATTATTATACTGCTTTATCTCTTACTCCCAAGTTTTCCTCTTTTTTTTTTTTTTAAGTTTTTTTGAGACAGGGTCTAGCTTTGTAGTTCAGGCTGGTCCTGAACTCAGCCTTGAACTCAACCATCCTCCTGCCTCTGCCTCCCAAGTGCTGGGATTACAGGCATGAGCCACTATGCCTGACAAGTTTTCCTCTTTTTGAAGCACCATAAACCAATAGAATAGGTGTTATTTCTTTTGTCAGGAAGTCCACCCTTCCTAAACACCAACATCTCTTTTTCTGCCTGTTGAAGTCCTCCTATCCCCAAGTCGTTTCATCATCGTCTTCATGGATCCTTTGTGATCCTTCCATCTGAGCATGATTTTATTCTTCTAAAAATCTCCATATTACTTTGTGCCAAATAGGATCCTACTGTCTTCCAATCTTCATATATAAGATTTAACCATAAACTTATTATATCTGTTTATCCCTTCAGTTAATAATAATTCACTCCTATTTGTTGCATATTATGTGCCAATCTCTGTTCTAAGCACTTTACATATGCTGACTCTTATAATTCTTAAAGGAATCTATGAGATAAGCACAATAATCATATCTATTTTACTGATAAATATTGAGGTAAAAAGATAGTAGGCAAGATGCCCGAGTCACACTGGGTGTATGCAAGTAGACTATATTTTAGAATAGTTTTAGATATATAGCTTAGTATAGAGAGTTCCCATATGTCCCCTGGCTCCATATATACACAGATTCTCTGACTACCAAAATCTCATACCACAGTGGTACATTTATTAGAATCAATGAACCTATTCTGGCACATCATTATCACCCAAAATTAATAGGTTAATTTTTGGTATTGTTCTCTGTATTCACTGGAGTTTCATACAGAATAGTTTTACTGCCCTAAAATCCTACATGCTTCACTTATTACTGCCTTCTCATTACTTTCCATTTCCAAAGTTTTGCCTTTTCAGTACATCATAGTTGGATCCATACAATATATATGTTCAGATTGACTTTTCACTTCATAACATGGATTTATCCCCTTCATGTCTTCTCATTGCTTGTAGGTCATTTTTAGTGTGAAATATTATTCCACTTTCTGGATGTATCAGTTTATGCCTTCACCTACTCAAGTCCATTTTGGTTACCTCCATGTTTTGGCAATAATAATTAAAAGAACTAAAACTATTTCTGTGCTGCTTTTCATGTAGATATACATCCTCAACTAATTTGGTTATGTATTAAGGAGTGCAACTGCTTGGGTCTTTAGTGTTATTTATTTTTGTAAGAAGCTACCAAGTTCTCTTCCAAAGTAGTTGTTCCATTGTGTGTTTCTATTAGCTATGAATGAGAATTTCTATTGTCCCATATTCTCTGTAGCATTCAGTTTTTTGTTCGGATTTGGGCCATCCTAATCGATATTTACTGTGAGTGATTAGGCCCCATTCAAAGTCTATTTAGTATTGCTGGTAATAAGTGAAACTAATCAGTGTTACTAGCCCTTGAGTAGGGAGTGCCAACCCCCAAGAATGACAATTTCTTCCACTACAGAAAGGTTGCCAGCACCTTTTGGCTGGCTTAACAATTCAGCAAGTTAGAATAGTCACTACAAGAATTGTGCTTTGCATGCTCATATTTACTTAACAATATCTGTCAGTATGTAGTTGTGCAGATTTGATTATAGACAAAAGTCTATCTTTCTCACTAGAAGCTCCATGAAGATAGAGATTGTGTTCAGTGTTTGACATGTAGGTTATGTATAAGTGAAATTCTATAAATATGTTAATGAATGAATGACATACAATGAAATATCTTGAGAATGGTGGGAAAATATCTGGAGAAGTGTATCGTTGTTGGTTAAAAGTTTCTTGTATGCATAAAACATTATTTTTACTTCTTTTACTATCCATAAGTAAATGTCACATTGATTTGCTTAGTTTCACTTATTACCTGCAATAAGTACAAAGTCTTTGAATAGGACTGAAATAATTTCAGAATAACCATTTTAATTCATTCATGAATGTTACAGGTTGTGTTCAGATGTTTCCTAAGTCTCATACAGTCATAATGGGGCTTTTCAGAGATGGCTGGCTCTAGAATGTGTTTTGCTGGGATCAAGGATGTATGATTATTAAATTAGTCCACTTATGGACTCGTGATATACTACCTACTCGTGATATACTACCTACCCTAAGGGTGGGTAGCCTACATAAAATATAAGGGACACACAGAAGGTTGGTCTGATCATTTGTCACTTGTTGCTTCTACCTGTCACGAACTGTTTCTCCTCTGTGATGCCCCTCTGCCATGTTATCCTTGGAGCCAGTCAGCTATGAACTGAAACCTATACAACCCATGTCACAAAATAAGCCTTCCTTCCTCTAAACCTGGATGTTGGGTATTTGGTCTCAACAATGAGAAAACAGTAACTAAGACAATGAGCATATATTATTTATAGTAGGCGTAGTATGTGCCATGAATTGTATTGGTGGTTGGGTCAAATGGAGACTAAAACAGGCATAATTTTTACTCTTCTGGATCATATACAGTCAGAGTTGTATAAAACAGGCACAGATACTGACTGATTTTTCTATTATATTAGTACCTCTTTTCATGAACTTAATTTGTACCAAGATTCTGGAGAAGATGGCTGCAATCATATTAGTCATCTGATGTAGAGTTCATGATAGGAAGCAAAATTTTGCCAAACCCAAAGTGAATTGTTTGTAAACAGAAGCACTCATGAACCGAGCCATTACTGTATTTCTATAATTCCACATTCTCCTCTACCTCCATTGAGAAAAGGTATATTCTCTTTCAGTGGGACTGTACTCCATACTTGGTCTTTCATTACTTTGGTTAACATGGTTTAGCAAATTGTCTTTGACACTGGCTTATTTGCTTAGGTTTTACTCCATTAGATAAAATAAAATAGATTAGTAAATTAATCTACTGAGTGAGAAAATTAGTAAAACACTTAATTGCCCATCCATAGGGTTATTTACATTGTCTCAAGATTTTACTGTTCTCCAAATAGAAATTGTGAGGACATTAAAGCACAATGAGCCTTCTCACTGTCTGCCATCAGACCATCCAGATGATAATAACTCAGTATGAGCAAATGCATATGACATAGAAAATGAGATAAGAACACCAGAGGAATAGCTGTGAGGAGTTTTACCCACAAGATAACTGTTTTTGAAATAGAACTCTTCCTTCAGAAATAAAAACTGTTCTTTGGTTAAGAAAATATTTAGCAAAGAGATGTGCGATAGATTTGCTAGACAGACTTCTACCTGAAGAAAAGTATAAAGCCTATAAAAATGAAAAAGATATTAATGGGGAACAAGTGAAAATGTAACAAGTGTTACATTTCAGGATAATATACTTTATTACCCAGTGCTCTTCCAATCCCTCTACATCTGCCCTCCAGACAAACTGATAATAAACCAAAAATTCATATTCACTTAGTTATAAGGAATATTTTGATAGAGAAGTTATTAAACATTGTATATAGTAAGTTCACAAGGGAAAATACACAATTTGTCTCTCTAAATTCATCTCTCTAGGTGTCCTTAAGAGATAAAAAAGCAATTTGCCTTTTCCTGGAATATGGTTGCATACCAAACATGCAGATCAAACATGCAGTATAGTATAAATAAATATAAAATAAAAACCAAACAAAAAGAAAATGTCAGGTCTCTGATGTTATAAAAATAGTAATAATAATCAAGAATTGTTATTTTACTTTTCTCCCCACTTGAACATTCATTTCTTTGACTCTTTCCAAAAGGTTCACTAAAAATAAATTATAAAGCTGTAATTGATTAATATCACAGCATAGTCAGAATGTGAATGAAATGTAAAGTGCTATCAGGGAAAAATTAGAATCAGAAATAATGTAGGCAGACTAAGAGACTAACTAGGGCTCTGATTGGGCTGGTGATTCTCTCTCTCTCTCTCTCTCTCTCTGAGAGGTGAGATTTCTTTTTCATATGACAGAAGGAAAAAAGCAGATATGAAGGATGCATGCTGTATTAGGTTTTAGTGTAAGAACAACAGCTGCAGCAGCAACCACTACCACCATCATTTTAAAGATTTTAACCAGAAAGATATTTAATGCAGGGAATTAGGTACTCAAAGTACTATAAGGTTCTACTAGCTGAAGTCAGAGGCAGTCATTAGGCATCTTCCCATCTTCCATAAAACTGGAGACTAGAAGAAGGAATTTGAAAGCCATTCAGCACTCAGTTTGCCTAGACCTTGTCTGTTGCCCACTACAGTTGTAGGAATAATTTATGATTCTTTCTCCTTCTGAATCTTCTGCAAAATAGTATCTTCAGAAGAACTTGAATTACTTGGAAAGTGTTAGCTCCCTAGTTGCCCATTACAGTTGTAGGAATAATTTATGATTCTTTCTCCTGAATCTTCTGCAAAATAGAATTTTCAGAAGAACTTGAATTACTTGGAAAGTGATAGCTCCATAGGATTCTGGGAAATAAATATTTTAGTCATCTATTTCTCATGGTTGGGAAGGAATTTATAAAAGGGTAGAAGTGGGAATTGAGTTTCAATAGATAATTAGTAGAATACACACATTCTTGCAGCAGAACAGTTTTTGCAGTCTGCTATTAAACATAAACATTAAAATGAACATATAGAAACTTGGAAGTATATTAAAAACAAAGTAAAAAATACTCAGAACTCATAACTTCTTAATTACTACAGTTTAACATTATATTCTTGAAGTTATTTTTACCTATTACATTTGTTTGATGAAAGGGTTACAGAGTTGCTACTGAAAACTGAAAACTATTTCCAATTTCGTTTTCATGACATAAATTGAAATTAGGTGGGAGTATCTGTAACAAGGAAACTGGCAAATACACAGTTCAGAGCCTTTAACCTTCCCTGGAGCACAAGTAGGTTAGTACATCTATTCGCGTATTATTAGCTAAATATATTAGAAGAATTGCATAATAAAAAGAAAAATAAGGTAATTAAATTTTCAGATAGGAAGAAACAGGAAGGTCACAGCAGGGGTATGTGGGTCGTTAGGTTCACAACCAAGAAAAAAATTGGGAAGTAGAAGAGTCACAGACAATTAAAATTCAGTGCAGTTAAGTATTCATTATACTGAATTTTACTAGTGCTTGTTATTTAGAATCTTGAATTTATAGCCTTTATTCTCAACAGGAGAATTTAAGGCATGTGGTCAACCTTTAGGTTGCCCTAGGCCAACATGGTCCTGAGAATCTTCTTGGGTTTTTTTTGTGTGTGATTATGAGAGTCTTTCTGATGATTGGAAGGTTTTCAAATTAGGATATCATCTGGGAAACATTTGTGGGAGTATAACAGTTTGGGAGGAAGATGGAGAGAACTGGGGAGACATTTAAGGAGCTCCTTAGAGCCCAAGGATGTCAGGAGACCAGCAATTGAAACACCATTTGTAAGCAATGAGCTGATGAATGATCAGTTATGGCCAAAATGTGAGAAATTATTACATAGGCAACTTGGGATCAAGCAGCAATGAATCAATGTTGGCAGTTACTGAGGGGACTTACAGGGCGGTAATGAAGAACTTGAAAAACTCAAGAGAATGCCACAGAAAAGAGATGTATGTCTTACTTTTGCCTATATGTAGTATTATATCATATGATTTTTGTATAATAACCTTTATGTGAAATGTTATGTATAGGAATCAATCCTCAAGTTATACCCTGTGTGACTAGTTTATTTTGGGGGGAGGGAGAGGTCTAGTATTCACTTCTCCAAAAGGAATAAAATGAAACAACAACAACAACAAAAAAACCCCCCAAAATTAAAACAGAAAAACTGTGTGAAGAGTATTATTTTTAAACTAGACTCACTCTCAAATTTTATCTTTGGGTCAGCACATAAAACAAATGTTTCCAGTGGAAACCATTTGGGGAAGACAGGTAAACTGAAGAGAGCCCAATTATTAGGATGTACAGAAGCTTTCAGAAAAAAATAGTATAAAAATAAGACATTAACCTTAGTCTAATTTGGTACAATACAAATGGATATGAGTTCAATTAACTCAATTCTTAAAGGTTCTTTTCTTATTGTTCTGGTAGACTATCAACAGAGTTAGTAGTATTCTTTTTCTCATTAAGTTCATTGGTACATTTTAGGTGTACATTATGACCACATACATTGGAATTTATACCTCTGCATGATATATCTTGGTTGTTTTTTCTCATTTTCTTTACCACCTGTCAATCCCACCATGTTGCCATGTTTACATAAGCTGTTTCTTTTTTTTTTTTTTTTTTTTTAGGTTTTTTGAGACAGGGTCTCGCTTTTGTGGTTCAGGCTGGCCCTGAGCTCAGCCTCAAACTCACATCACAGCAATCCTCCTGCCTCTGCCTCCCGAGTGCTGGGATTACAGGCGTGAGTCACCACACCCAGCACTGTGGTATGTGGTACTGGTTGCTGCTGGGCATGAGTCTCCATGCCCAGTATGGTATGTGGTTATTGGGGATCGAACCCAGGTCCTTGCACTTGTTCTTATTGTTGTTTTTATTTTAATATTTAGATCTTTGATCCATTTTGATTTTAGTTTAATTCATGGTGAAAGATCTGGGTCTAGTTTTAGTCTTTGCCAAGTTGAAACCCAGTCTTTCCAGCACCATTTATTTATTAATACTATTTTCTTTCTTTCTTTCTTTCTTTCTTTCTTTCTTTCTTTCTTTCTTTCTTTCTTTCTTTTTGTGGCATCAAGGATCAAATTAGGGCCTTTGTGCTTGCAAGGTAAGCCAAGGTAGGCGCAGTGCCACTGAGCTAAATCCCTGACACTCCAGCATCATTTATTAAAGAGGCTATCTTTTCTCCAATGGTGGTGTTCAGCTCATTTGTCAAAAATGAAGTGCTTGAATATGTCTGGAGTTGTTTATACATCTGCTAATCTGTTCCAAGCAGATGACATGGTATTCCATATAAAAGACTCTAAAAGCTCTACATAAAGACTTCTAGACTTAATAAGCAAATTCAGTAGAGCAGCTGGATGCAAGGTCAACACTCAATAATCAAGAGCCTTCCTGTACACAAATAACAGACTCACTGAGAGAGTAATTGGGGAAATAAATCCTTTTTATAGTACTCCCTACCCATCATGAAATACCTAGGAATCAATCTAACGATGGATGTAACAGACCTTTATTCTGAAAACTACAGCACTCTGAAAAAAGAGATTGAAGAGGACATGAGGAAATGGAAAGACTTATCTTTTGGGGGTTAGGAAGAACCAATATAGTGAAAATGGCCACACTTTCAAAACTTCTACATAGATTCAGTGCAATCCCATTTGAAACTCCAACAGCATATTTCATAGAAATAAAGAAAATGGGAAGAGTGTGTAGGGATAAATAATGAGGGGAAAAAGAATGCGATAGTAACAAAGAAAAAAGGAAACAAAGATTATGTATATAGGGAGTGGGGGAAAGGGGAAAAATGAGAATCAAGTCGTGTCATATTCTGATACAAACTCTCAATGTTGAATGTGATGATGATGTGTATTTATAATGTACCAATAAAGATTTTTAAAAAAAGAAATAAAGAAGACAATCTAAAAATTTATTTGGAATGAGAAGAGACCTAGAATACCAAAAGCAATTCTAGGCAACAAAGATAAGACAGGGACTATCATAATCTCCAAGCTAATGCTATGAAGCTACTGTGATAAAACCAGCACAGTATTGTAAAGTAGTGTACAGGAGATGTTATGTTTTGTTTGTTTTTGAATTGTTCTAAAAAAAAAGAATATTCCTGCCTCATACAGACATATAAAATTTTATTTTCCCATCTGTGCTATTTCTTGTTATCAATGGACTAGTACAAAACAATTATTCAGTTATTTGCAATTCTTGACATTATAAGTTGTCTAGAATATTAGTTTGTGTTAATGAGGACACAAAAATTTAGGAAATGCTGTAGGTCAACACTGCTATTTAACAAACTGTTTTCAAGACCATCAGAGAGAAGCCTAGGGCAATTAGATAGATACTGTAATAAACATAGATTATGTAAACAGATTTGTTGTGACACTTTAACTGAGAAAACTTGATATATCTAATTAATGTAAAACTTTGATTGTAGAAAACAACCCTGAGCTTCTGGAATCCAGTGAAACAATTACATCAGATCCCAACATAATCAGTGCCTATCCCATTACTTCTTAATTTGACAAAATATCAGAAGTATTAAATCCAATATTATTTATTTATAATTATGTAAAGATAGGTCATTATTGAAAGAGCCCTCCCCAAACCTAGTACAATTTTAAATTGTATGTAAATAGCAGAAATAATCTAAGAATACAACTAAAACTGATGTTTAGGAAATTTTAAAATATGCAGAGAACTTCTATTCATATGAGTTTTATTTGAGGGTATTTTTTATCACATTTTCCCCAAAGGATCAATTGATATACTTGATTTTTATAACTTTATACAAGGTGGCAAAAACAAAAATAGATATGGAACATCATACTGAGAAACCGATTCAGTGGTTTTTCTTTTTCGGTATTAAGGACTGAGTCAGTGGTAAGCCCTCATTCCTTTTCACTTTTTAATTTTGAGACAGGGTTTCACTGTGTTTCTATGTTTCCCCGGCTGGGCTTGGAAACTTGGAATCTTCTTGCCTCAGCCTCCCAGTATGCTGTAATTACAGGGATGCACCACCATGCCAAGCTATGAAGTTATATTTAAAAACTCTTTAAACATAAAAGCTACAACTATGAAAGTTTTTTTGTGAGAATTATTTAAAAAGCTATCTATTTATGGTCTTTATATACCTGCAAAGCTGACCTGAGTCACCTGAGAGAAGAACATGGAAACTATTTTATCACTATTGTATTTCCTGAAAGTTCTGAGAACATTCCCATTCTACTTGTAACAGTACAGTATGTGTGTAATATGTTTCCTCTCTATGAGTCATTTCAATTTAACAATAGATCTGTTACGTATTTATTCAGAGCAAAGGGTAGTTTGTTTGTACTTGTTATATGCCTCATAGGTGAGATGATTGTTTAGTGCTTATCTCAAAGGCTAAAATCAAAATTATGGAGTCAGAATCTATGTATTCTTCTTGAGACTTATGTAAGAAAAGTGTACAGAAATATTACTAGAGACATATAAAAATGATATCAATCATTTCAGTATCAGAGGGCAATTAATGGATTGTAGAGGACCAGACCTGATATTCAGAAGAATTGGGTTTTTATCTTATTGCTGATTTATGATATTCATTTAACGCCTCTGTTCTTTTCTTTTTTCCTATTTATCAACAGAAAGATGCCCCTTAGAGGAGTTATAAGAGTGAGAAAAGTTGCTGTACATGAAAAAGCCTTTGTAATTTCTAGGAATATACAAATGTTAGTTTGTCACTAGAGAAAGCCGTTTATTTCTCTAATATATTAAAATTTAAAGGAAAACATAAGAAGCTAATTTAGGCATTTTAAGAAATTGCCAAGTAAATGACATGAAATTTAAAAATAGGAAAAAAATTACAGGGCCTGCTTAAAAAATATTTTATTGATTTTCACACAGATGTGAATGTCAAAGTCTATCTCCATAGAAACTGCAGGATATTTTGACTCACTAATTTATTAAGTCAAGCCTTACTAATTAATCTCCAGAGAGACAAGTCTGGTAATCTTTTTTCTGGGGGCAAGATGTCATGCACCTCAGGAGTGTGTGTTTTGTAATCATCACAGGCAGAAGATTGTGGACAGGCTGAATGGGTCTGAAGTTTTACTGTCACTGAAGGGCTTGCTCTGACTTGGGGTTCTGAAATCATGAAGAAATAGTTTTATATACAGGAACACTAACAGTTAAGTGACTGACATTTTACACTAAGAAATATTGCCAACTTGACTTCACACAATGCATTACCTTTCTTTAGAGTTCCAAAAAAAATTTGAAATCATTATTTGATTGTGGTACCTTATGGCCCTTGAATGAAATGACCAAATTTCTTCCTCTATTTTATTTCCTCTACCAGGTGGAAAATACTAAAAAGTGTAAAGGTGACCAGGATAACATATCCTAGTTTTCAAGAATAATATACTGTTAACAATTCTTTATATTTCCTTTCCATTTTTGTTATTAGGATCATATTATATATGCATTTAAAGCACTTATTTTTTTCTGGTTATGACTGAAAACCATGTCTTTCTGTACAAATTTTGATAAACATATAGAAAATAGACTCATCTAAAGCAAAAACTAAAACTTTCACATACGTATGATATGTCCTAGTTAACCACTGTGAACATTTTGTTGTATTTCCTCCCAGAACATTTTTATTTTTAGAAAAGAAGTCGGGATCCCACAAAGCAGAAGAGCTGGGGCGGGTGAGGGCAGAGGGTGGCTTGGCTGGGACCAGCGGACTCTGCTCCGCAATCCAGCGGACTGGATCAGCACTCTTCTTCCTGGACAGGGGTAGCAAGAGAGAATGTTTCCGTTAAAGTTCGCTTGCTGGCTTATTTTCGTGTTCTACACTGACTCGTACATTTTTGTTTTCTTGCAGTGATTCCCAGCTTCAAGCCCACAGGGCGCCTGCCTGCATCTGACGGGTTCTGAGGGCCTGTGCCCCTCCGACGGGTCACCTCTGCTTCTCGGGACCCCCGCGATACTTCTCTTTAACCAGGATTGAGGAGGAGGCAGGAGGCTGTTACTTCGTTGCTTCAGCCTGAAAGGCAGTCAGGGCTTTCGTCTCTTGGTAGGGTCAGGGGAGCCCAGGGCCCCACGAGGTAGTTCCAGATCTCCCTGGGAAGGACTGAGACCAGGGAAGGTCTTGGTGGCTGCTGAATCCCGGCTTCCAAGGGAGGGAGGCCATTCCCAGGAAGGTCAGTCCTTCCACGCACACAGGAGATTCTCCCAGGACTGCACTTGAATGTGGCTATTATTTCTCCCATTGTGCGGTTCTCGAGTGGGAGAAGGCAGTGCCCAAGCTCGCTCTGCTACTCTCCAGAGGTCCTCGCAGGCATCTGTTGTGGAACGCCGAGAAGAAGCCAACCCCTGGATCCTTTCCTGGTTTTGCGAGTCGAAAGAAGTGAGTCCCTTCTCGCTTGCCTTATGCTGGTCTAGGCGAGGACCGCACTATCTTGCAGCCTGCCGGAGGGGGAGCACTCACGTGCAGTTCTGCTGGCCAGGGAGAAGCAGTGGTTTCTCTCCCAAACTAACGCTTATTCTAGTAGAGGTTGTAGTATATTGCATCAGGAGTTTGTATATAAAGTCGTAAGGACTATCTGCAAGAGTTAGGCCACGGAGGCGCCCCCTTCGCCCCCCGTCGGTTCGCCTAGCCCACGTCAGCCAGCTAGCGCGCTCAGGCCCCGGCGAGCTTCCTCAGCTTGTGACAGCTCGGCCGGAGCACCTCAGGGTCTGGAATCCGGGCTCTCGGGGCGGGACTGGGCGTGGTAAGCGTGCGCGGGGCGTGGCGACGGCTGGTTGAGGCACCCGGAGGGATCGCGCGAGCTGAGCCGAGAGGAGCCGAGTGGAGCCGAGGCGCGAGGCGCCGGGGAGAGGCAGGCAGAGCCGGGCCGGCCGCCTGCGGCTCAGCTCCGTGTGTGCCACGCTGCCGGGCTCCGCGTCTCCCAGCCTTTGCCCAGGCTGCTGCAAAACTTTTATTCTCTTGGGCCCTTCCCGGGGTGTGTAGGAACCGGAGCGCCCGGCTGTCTGCGCGGTCCCCCGCAGCGGCACGGAGGGACTTGCATCCCTCGCCCGCCGGGCTTTCGCCCTGCGCCTCCTCACCTGCCATCGTCCCCCGGAGCCGCGAGAGGGCAACCTGAGAGGGGCTGCGCGGGCGTCGGCGCCCCGAACAGCCGGCTCACCGCCGCCGACCGGCCCCGCACAACTTTAACTTGGTTCCCCGCGCCCACCCGGGCACCCGCGGCTGCTGCTGTGCCGCCGCCGCCGCCGCCGCTGCCGCTGCGCGGCCACTGTCGCTGCGGTCTCACAAAGGGCGCGGGGAGGGGAGGAGACGCGGGCCGCAGCTGCAGGTCTCCGGGCTGCCGACTCGGGGAGACAAAAGGGAGCTGCTCGTTTGGGCGTGCGGGTTCAGAGCAGCCCGTTCGCTCGCCCCCTGCCCGGCTCCGGCCCCGGCCCCGGCTCTGCGCGCCCGCTCCCACCTCGGCTGCTGCTCCGCCTCCCGCCCGCGGCCCGTCCCAGTCCCGGTCCCCGCAGTGCTCGGGACCCGGCGAGCCTTCGGGGCGCGCGTCGCTGCTGGTGGTTGGGGCTCTAGTGATAATAAATGATAGAGGATACAATGACTTTGCTTTCTCTGCTGGGTCGCATCATGCGCTACTTCTTGCTGAGACCCGAGACGCTTTTCCTGCTGTGCATCAGCTTGGCGCTGTGGAGTTACTTCTTCCACACGGACGAAGTGAAGACCATCGTCAAGTCCAGCCGGGACGCCGTGAAGATGGTGAAGGGCAAAGTGGCAGAGATCATGCAGAACGATCGACTTGGAGGGCTTGACGTGCTGGAGGCCGAGTTTTCCAAGACCTGGGAGTTCAAGAGCCACAATGTGGCTGTGTATTCCATCCAGGGCCGGAGAGACCACATGGAAGATCGCTTCGAAGTTCTTACGGATCTGGCCAACAAGACGCACCCGTCCATCTTCGGGATCTTTGATGGGCACGGCGGCGAGGTAGGAGTTGCCCGTGTGTGTGTGTGTGTGTGTGTGTGTGTGTGTGTGTGTGTGTGTGTGTGTGTGTGTGTAAGTGTGTAAACAACAGGACCTTGCGTCGGTGGCGGGTAGGACCCGGGTAGTGAGGCGTGGTGTGTGCAAGAATGAGGCTCGAATTACCAGACCACTTCTGGTGGAGAGCTCTTGGGCCTGAGGGTCCAGTTTAGAGTCATCCACCGCAAATTGTTTTAATATGAAGCTTCTAAGGCCCGAACCCAGCATTAAGACTGTGCTCGTTTTTCAGGCAGAACCAGTAGTATTTCCAGTGAACTTTTGGCTCTGGGCCTCGGTGACCCTTTCTAGGGTTGGACGCTAAATTAGCTACAACGAAGGAAAACTGTTTCTTTGATGCACTCTTAGGGAAAGGGACTGAAATCTGCAGGGTAGCGTGAGCCCCACGGAGGGTGAAGGAAGCTGTGACTTTCGTCTTTGCTCTGGCGCAGCTCTGTGCTCCTTACCAGCTCCATCAATTCTGCAAATGATAGCGAGCTCGCTGACAGGAGGAGCACCTCTCAGGCTGCGAGGGCTTTTAGTTGGATCGTAGCGCCGGACCAAGAGTGTCTTTGCAGAGCTGGCCTGTCTGGGCTATAGCTGCTGCCCCTACCTCACTCCTCCTGCACCCTCCCAGCGTGGGGGGGCAGATACCTCCTTGCCTCTAGATTCCTTTGGTTCATTCAAGAGTAGAAGATGAGGCTAAAGGCTGGCTTACACGTCTCCCGCACATATCTGCAGCATCCGTGTTGCGGGCTCAGGGTTCCTAGAGGTCATGTCAGGGGCTTCTCTTCTTGGGGCTGGGTCCACTCACCCCTAGTGAGTGCTACATGGGGTCTGTCACCATACTCCAGTCAGTTCCAAGCCAGGCACTCCATTTCTCTCATTTGGACAGTTGGTAACAAAGTTACACTGCATAGTGCTCCTTTTTTTCTTTTTCTTTTTTTTTTTTTAAAAAACTCTGTTTTCTGATCTGTGGGTGGGCTGCAGGGAACTGCAGGGAGTGTCATTCTCTTTCAGGCATTTGCTTGTTCTTTGGCCTTGGTTTTGGGTAAATATTGAGATACTTTCAATTGGTTAGTTTATCTGCATTTTCCACCTACCATATCTGCAGAGCTCTCCACAGTACTTTGTCCACCCGCCTTATGAAACAACTTTGCCAGTGACAAACACTAACAAGAGTTACTTGCTGGAACTGAAGTTGATTTTTGCTGTTTTCCATCCACCCTAGTCTTTTTATAATCTTTCAGAATGAAAGTTTCTCACCAGTAATTTTGGAGCTTTTTGTGTGATGTAAGACTCCCCTCTTCTTGACAATGGAAGATGAAAGTCAGTTGAGGGAAGAGAAAATTTGATCAAAAGTATACCTGAATGATGTGATTGCCATTATCAGTGATTTATTTTCTTGAGTCAAAATTTCCTTATTTTCATTTTATGTGCCTAGTGAGAGTGAAGGAAGCTGAGGTTCTCACTTGTAAATCGGTTAGTAACTTATATATCTTCGTATTAAAATTATTGGCTAATGATAATCTGATTCTCATCTTAGAAAGCACAATTTTACTTTTAACCTCAAGGTTTATGTGTAATGTTAAAGTTGTAAAATTTGAGCTATGATTGTATGTTACACCTTTGCATGTTATTTAGTATGCTTCTGTGTATGATTAATTTAAAAATGTTTTATTCTTTAAGTTGATTTTTCTAAAACTTGAAAGATAAAGACCCAAATGGGTTTCAGACTGAAGTATTCACAGTCCTTTCTAGAAGTATATTATTGAGAAAAATATTATTGATAAATGCTTTTGTTAAACTAAAAATATTTTACATGTACTTGGTCTTTCATAAATCTAAAGTATTAAATGAAGAGATGATCTTTTTTTGCCAGATGGTGAAATGCTTTTCATGATGACTTATGTTGAGATGGTTGTTATTAGGAAAATAATGGATAGTATACTTGAGAATAGAATAATTGTTCTTTCTATAACCTCTATGATGTCCAGTGAGTTCATTCATTCTGGCTTTGTTTTAAGGCAAAATAAAGCAAGTGATACAAGAGGAATCATTTAATTGCTATTAGGAGTGTGATAATGAACACTACTGGGTTATTTATTTCTTGTTTTGCTTTTATATATTCTTCAAAGAAAATCCCATTGATTTTTGTCTTTTGTCAGGCTTAGTTCCTCTAACAGTCACCAGAGGAGGGTGCCAATGTTCGATTTTCATACAGATGATAGTCATCTCCTTTCAGAAAAGAGTAATCTTTTTTGGAACTCTCTATAAACTACACACATACACACACACACACACACACACACACAAACAGTATACACATACGAACTGTCTCTAGAATGATACAGAAGACAAATGAGGTGTTTAGCTTTATTTTTAGTAATTCACACTGATAAGATAGGACATAAAAGACTAGGGCCTGTTTATAACATAATGTTTTCTACACCCAGAAAGGACCTTGTATATTCTTGTTATATCCATTTCATTTTGTATATCTGTTTCATACTGTTTTTTTTTTTTTTTTTTTAAAGATGAGATTCTGATGTTTGGAGAAGCTGAACCTTGCTAAGCCTGGCTGGTTTTAGGCCCTTAGTTTGTTGATCTTTATAATGAACCACTGAGTAAATTAGTCTGAATATTTGGCTAGTAGCTAGTACTCTGGGGATAAAAGGGTGACTAAGAGATAACTCTGCCCTCATAAAGTTTTAATCTAGTGGGAGAGTCTATAGGTACATTTCCTGAAATTACAACCATGCTGTGTTTACGGTGTTATGAGAACATAGAGGAAGATCATTTAAATCAAGCTGGGAGGTGAGAAGTCTAGGGAAAGACATCAAAAAGACATCATTCAGTACAAGATTAAAAACATAGGCTTTGACTTGAGTTTTGGCTTTAAATCTCTGCTCTGCTTTATGCTACCTGTGACCTTGGGCCAATTGCTTAGGTACTTTTATCTGAGAGTGTCTTATCTAAGACAAAAAAGTATTAATGCATGCCAGGTACATCCTCAACAGTTGTATCATACCCTGCCTAGAGGAATTCTTAATATCAAGAAGGATATGGAAGAATTAAGCTCAGTAAGCAAGAATTCTCTGTGTAGGGGGAGAAACTACTTGTGAGAACCACAACTTTGGTCAATAGAAAGATTTGTCTTAGACAGGGATAATTCACTAGGTATTCCCAAACTTTCTGTCTTTGTTCTAACTCTTGGTGAACTTCTGCTTACTAATTCTGAGTTATATTTATATATAAGGCATTGAGAAAGCAGTATCCTGGCATCAAGTGCAAATTTTATAATGGGTAAAAGTGATTAATACATTGGTTTCTGATTTGTACTTAGCCTGTTCACAAGTTGGGTTAGCATTGTTAGTTCTTTGGGACTTTCAACTGAGGATTCTTGTATAAATACATATCTCTACTTTTGTTATGCTGAAGACCAGACTGTAGATTGCTGTGACTTTACTTAGATGGATGAAATCTTAAAGAGTATGTTTCCATAGCTTTGTAGATCAGCTTCTTCATTTAAAATCTTGAATCCTTGGTACATCTTAACCACAGTAGTAGGAATAGGTGTTAGACTGTATGTTTATATGTATACAGCTATGGGAGTGATTGTTTTATTGTATAATATTAAAATAACAAAAGATTAAAAAAGCCCAGATTCTTATTTGTTTTTTTACAACTGAGTTTATTTGTACATTTTATATATACATTATGGTCATAAACAACACTGAGAATTTGTGCCTATACACGATACATCTTGATTCTCATTTTTTTCCCCATAAGTCCAAATTTTTATCAGTTGATGTAGAAATTAATTTTTGTTTTTTTGAACAAGGTCTCACTGTGTAATTCAGGTTGGCCTTGAACTTACAATGTAGCCCAGGCTGGCCTGAACTCAGGATCCTTCTGCATCAGTCTTCTTGAGTGCTGGGATTACACAAATGAGCCACCACACCTGGCAGAAATTGATATTTTTAAAGTTCAAAAATAATATTTATCCAGGTAAATGTTTGGTTTTATGTTGATTGATAATTTCTAAAATATCACCCAGAAGAAATATCAGCACTTCTTTGGCGTCTTTGCCAGTGTTCATGCTGATAGCTATCTAGAATAGATTCTAATGTTTTCCATGTGTTTATGAGTGTTACTGTATTAAAGGTTATATATATCTTGACAGTTGACACACAGCTTGAGAAAGTTCTACATTTTGTTTGAAAAACAAACAAACAAACACAAAACAAAATGGTATTTCCAGTCCTTGTCAAGGGTTGGAGTTTTGAGACTCAGTGTCCCCATCCTCAGAAGAGAAACTGTTTGTGGAGGGTGGCCTGAAGGACACATGTATGCAGTCTGGTTAGTAGATCAGTGATTCTTAACTTTTTGAGAGTTATACTCTCCTTTGAGAAGATTTTAAAAGTACAGACATCTCTCAGGAAAAAATGGACGTAAATATCAAATATAGTGATTTATGAAACCGCTATATTTAAGATTAGTTTAGGTAAATAAAATCTTTCTGGTGAAGATAGACTTGAATGGAGCTATATACCTGAAGCCTTTCCTTGGTACTCCCCTCCCTTCCTCTCTGTCTTCGGATTTATTTGATTTTTTATCAAATTTTGCTTGTGAGAGTTGTTATGGGGAAAGCTCTCCCAGAACTCTCTGACAAATCAACTGCAGGAGTACTGTTGAGGATGTTGCTGCATTATATCGTGTCTATATGAAGATGAAGAGAAACGTAGTACTCTAATACCTTTTTGTTTTTATCTTAGGGGTACAGAATCCTGTAAGATTGAGTTATCCTGTCCTTCGTGGTTGCTACAAGTATTAAGAACCAAATTTCTGCCCTATCTCTAGGAAATATGCAGATTTTTATAAAGATATGCATTTGGTACACTCCTTGAACCTCACTTCAAGGACATCTTGTTGTTCCTATATTCAATTTTCTTTTGTCTCATTTTTCTTTTTCTTCTTTAGATAAATCATTTTATTTTGTTGCATTACATGCATTTATATGAATTTCATTGTTTCAGAGATAAGATATAGTTATGAATAAATTATGAATGGCATAACGAATGATCAGCTTTTCAGATATTACAGTTGAGGTTAGCAAATGATTCCCACATTATGACACATAGAGGCCTAGAAATTTAGTTGGACAAGTGCCTTGTGGAGTAAGAAAATTTAGATGATTTTGATTTTAATGGCCCATTAAACTTTCTGCAGAAAGCATTGTTCTTTTAATGAAATCCCCTCTTCTGTTTTTGCTACCTCTTTGTAGGGGAATATAGATTAGGTGAATGTAGTTAGATTAGTATTGGTTAGTTAAGTGAATGTAGTTTAGATTAACATTTTCAGTAAGTATATTTGTTTGTTTTTTTCATATATTTTCTCTTTGTATTTCTTCATCTGAGAAATATCCATCTCAGATGTCCATTTTTGGAATGGGTCTTTAAATTTGAGGGGAGTCTTATTTTTTTGAGTTCTTTATATATTTTAGGTATTTATTCATTTGTATGAGGAGTAGCTGGGGAAATTTTTGTCTGTTCTGTGGATTGTCTCTTCATTTGGTCGTTTCCTTTGTTTTTCAAAAGCTTTTAAATTTGTTGTATGATCCAAGTCAGTTGTTGATTCTTTGTGATATTTCCAATGTGACTGGCTTTTTAAAAAAATAAAATCTTTCCCTATACCTATGCTTTCAAGAGTTTTATTTATTTTATCTTCCAGCACATTGTGTTTCTATTTTAATATTTAGATCTTTGTTCAATTTTGATTTTAATTTAGTGCATAGTAAGAGATATTGTCGGGAGCCAGTCCTGTTGCATGGTTAGGACTGTGGCTGTGCTGAACTCCCCTGCCTGTGGATCAGCTGTGGTGGGGATTTAACTCTTTGCTTCCAATGGTGGTGGTGACTCTGGTGGTCCTGCATGCTGTGGTGCTCTGGGACAGAACTTTTCGGGAATCCTTAGGGATTATTGGCTGCTTCTACTCTACCCTCCAATTCTTTTGTTATGAAGGAATATAAATAAATATGTGGCAAGTGGTCAGATTCTTGGCTTCCCAGAGTAGCATAAATCACTCCTGAGCTCAGCTTCCTCTCTGAGTGTCATTTTTGTGTATTTATTCACCTTGTGCTATTGGGCTCACAGGAGACTAGATTTTAACTGCAGAGCTTTCTTTTTTCTTTCTTTTCTTTTTTTTTTTGAGACAGGGTCTCGCTTTGTGGTTCAGGCTGGCCCTGAGCTCAGCCTCAAACTCACATCACAGCAATCCTCCTGCCTCTGCCTCCCGAGTGCTGGGATTATAGGCGTGAGCCATTATGCCCAGCACTGTGGTATGTGGTACTGGTTGCTGCTGGGCGTGAGTCTCCATGCCCAGTATGGTATGTGGTTACTGGGGATTGAACCCGGGCCCTTGCACTTGCAAGACAGGTGCCGGAACCACTGAGCTAACTCCCCAGCCCTGAGAGCTTTTATTAAGGTCTTTTTCCCTTGTTCCTTGCAAGATATGGGTCTAGGTTTGATCTTTGGAATAGGGAAAGCCAGTTTCCCCAGCACCATTTATTAAACAGATTGTTTCTTCCAGTGAATGTTTGGTCTCTTTGTCAAAGATAAGGTGGTTCAGGGTAGTTGGAGTTCTTTCTGTACCTCTGGCTCTATTTCATTGATCCTGGAGTCTGTGATTTTTTTGCAGTATCATGCTATTTTTATCACAGTAGCTTTGCAGTATAATTTCAAATCAGGGATTGTGATGCTCCAGCCTTGTCCTTGTAGCCCAGAATTGATTTTGCTATCTGAGGTCCCTTCTTATCCCATATGAATGTTAGAGTTGCTTTCTCTAATTCTATGAGGAATACTTTGGGGTTTTGATTGGGAGTACGTTAAATCTGTACAACAGTTTTGGAAGTGGGGCTATTTTCACTGTATTGGTTTTGCCTATCCAAGAACAGGAAATATTTTTCCATTTTCTGATACCTTCTTTGATCTTTTTTTTCCGAGTACTATAGTTTTCAATGTAAAATTGTTTTGTTTCCTTTGTTAAATTTATTCCTAAGTATTTCATTTTTCTTAATACTATTGTGAAAGATATTATTTCCCTGATTTCTCTCTCAGTGAGTTCATTATTCATGTAAGTGAATGCTATTGATTTTTGAGGATTGACTGTATCCTTCTATGCTGCCATATTTGATTATTAAATCTAGGAGTTTTGGGTAGAGTTTTTGGGGTCTTCTATTTAGAGTATCACATCATTAGCTAATAATGATTTTTTAACTTCCTTACCTATCTATATTTCTTTTCTTTATTTCTGTGGTCTGATTTCTGTGGCTAAGGTTTCTAGAACATATGAACAGGAATGGTCATAGAGAACATTCTTGTTTTGTTCCTGATTTTAGAATGAAAACTTTCAGTTTTTGACCATTTATTATGATGTTGGCTGTTGTTTTGTCATCATTGATGGCTTTTATCTGATTGAGATAAGGACCTTTTATTCCAATTTTCTGTAGGATTTTAAAAATCACTTAGACTTTGCCAAATGTTTTTTATGAATCTTTTGAGATGATCATGTGACTTTTGTCCTTGGTTCTGTTAATGTAGTTTATGCTATTTATTTGTGTATGCTGAACTACTGCATCCCTGTGATGAACTCTAGTTGTTCAAGTTGTGTAATCTTTTTGATGACTTGCTGCAAAGTGCTAGCATCCTGTTGAGGATTTTTTCATTTGTGTTTATTAAAGAGATTGGCCGGTAGTCCTTTTCTTTGGTAAGGTCTTTCTTTGGTTTGCTATCAGGATAATGCTTGCTTCCAGGATGAAAGGTATTTATTTGAAAAATAAACTTTATATCACTTTTAGTGGACAGTCCATGAAATAAAATTCTTGTCTTTCATCCTGTCAAAAAGCTTTTCCACTTTTGTGGAATAGAATGCTTCTGCAAGGCTCTTCTTCTGGTGTCCTGTTTGCCTCTATTCGTCGCCTCCTAGAATTCTGAGATAGGGATGTGTCATTATGCTTGACTCCCTTTTGTTTTTCAGGAGTAGAAAGTAGTGTTCAAAATTTAATTCCTGGCTGTCGTTTGAAGCAGGGCAGTCTGCCTGCTTCCTTCATAGGGAAAGTGCACATCCAATGGTGCTGCTGTTTGAGGAGCCCCAGCTTGCAGTGGCTTCAGAGTGGGTACTCTGCTTGCAGGATTCTCAGTATGTCACAGTGGGATGGAAGAGCATCATTAGGACAGTAGTGAGTTTACCTGTAAATTTGTTTCTTCTTTATACTTAGTCATTTATAATTCATAAAATGTTCATTGATCATTATTAGTTCCCTAGTTTGTAAAACATTATTTCTGTTAATGTAAAACATTATTTATAAAACACTATTCTAAATAGACATCTTTTAAAGTAATAAAATATATATTGTATACATAATATCTGGCTTATTGAAGTAGGAAGGCTTTTTATTATTTTACTTTGTTACTTGTGGGTTTTGTTAGGAAGTGTAGAGTTTTCAAAAATGAAAAATTATACAGTTGTTTTAGTTCTTTTAAATGATTTTAGTAAATAATGAAGAAATTGAAAAATATAGTTTCATTACCTTGATAGTAATTTCAGTATTACAAATATTTAATATTTTTCAATCTTAGATATGTGTGATCCCTTCATTAGTCACTCAGTTTGGAAAAAGTGATATTTTTACTATAAATGTTAACATTTGATATGCTGTTTTATTCTTAATTTGTGTTTTTAGGTTTTAAGTACTTTGGTATGTTTTTGTGGTTTAACTTTTATTAGTATTGTTATGGCCCTACTTAATGAATATTTGATAACTCTGCAATGAGTGTAACATATTTAAAAATAAATTATTTTAAATATAATAAGAGTTATATATATATATATAATCTATCTATCTATTTATCTATCTATGTATCTATCTATCTATCTAGTAGTATAAACATTTCAGTACAGATCTCATCACCCTGTTACATTCACTATTATGACTTCAGTGGATTATTTGCTGATTATTTTTATGTGGATTTAAAATATAATTTTATGTAATTGTAATAATATACATTTGTTTTTTATTTGGTTTTATTAGTACATTAAAATTAAGTTTATTGGTACATTTTAGGTATACATAATTCATCATAGCAAATCATATCTTGATTCTTAATTTATATATCTTTATTCTATATCTTAATTCTTAGTTTTTACCATTCCCTTGCCTATTAGCACATGTTTACAGTAAATAATGATTACATTTATTGTGGGGCGTTTATCCAAGAACATAACATATCTGAATTCTTTTTTTTATTCCCTTTCTCTCCCCCGCTTCTTTCAACTTTCGGTCTCCTGTTTGCAAAAGATCTTTGTACATATAGTTTCATATCTTGGTTTTTAAACTTTGTATAATCCTGTGAGCATACATTATTTGTCTGTGATAGTTTATATTTTATTTTAGCTCTGTATATTTTTATTTCTAACTTGTTTTTTAGTGATCAAGTAATATTTTATTGAATATATATTTGAAAAATAATATTCCACTGCTTCCTGGTAGATATTTAGTTTCTTCTAACTTTTTGCTTTTGTAAGTAACATTGTAATAAATATTTTTATGGTCTGTTGTAGTTTGGATAAATTCTCTTTTGTGACAGGGACTCATTCTGTAGTTCAGGCTGGCCCTGACTTTACTGTGTAGCTCAGGCTAGCCTCTAACTTACAGCAATCCTCTTGCCTCTACCTCCCAAGTGCTGAGATTGAAGATGTGAGCCGCTACAACCAGTACTGTGATATGTGGTACCGGTGGTTAAATTCAGGACCTTGCCCTTGCCAGGTGGATGCAGGAACCACTGAACTAAATCCCTGCCCTTCGATAACTTCTTTAGGGTAAATTTTCAGAATTTGGTTTCTGGATCAAAGGAAATATAAAGAAACCATCATTACTGATATTGGTAGTAATAATAGTAGCTGAGATTTATTGAGTACTTATAATATTTAGAAAGTGTTTTAAGTGCTTTATATATGTTATGTTAATTAATTTTCAGGAGAATTTGTGAGATACTCTGTTCCTATTGCTTTATAGGTTTAGAAATTAAAACATTTTGAAATTAAGCAATTTCTTCAAGGTCTCTTACAGTTTGTAGTGTGAAACTAGAATTTAAAACTGGGATTTAGACAGAGCTATTTGGCTCCACAGCCTGTGCTGTCTATTTCTGGATGAAGCTCTACAGAGCTCATATTTGTGTAGTAAAAGTGCTGATAGTGTTATTATGTGGACACTGCTTTGTCTTTCTTTACTTAGTAGAACTTTCTTATATGACTGTGATGTTCTTGTCATGTGTGGTGCTGTTCTTTAAAACCCTGTTCACAAGACCTTGGTAGGTGGATCTTTTAATTATGTAGGAAAGTCCTATAGGTGGAAAAATTGTGGTCACAAGTCAGAGAAGATGTAGCTTCACATTCAGACAGCATACTCATCTATTCCCAATCTTTGTTCTGCTATAGATAATCTCTAATATTTTTGCCTGTTGCCTAATAGTGGCATTAGTATAGCCAGTCACAATCATAAAAAATGATTTATTTTTTATTTTATGTTCAAATACCAAAAAACTGGACTTTAGGATAAGTATATAGAGGAATGTGTATGTGTGTGTAAGATTTCCCTTATACTGGAGTAAGACAGTATTTTTCCTTTTGAGGGCCAAAATAATTTTCTAATACATATATGATTTTATTTTTAAACAGCAAAATATTATTTTCTCATTTATCATATAGAGTTAATATATTTAGTGAGATTAGATTATAGTCCTGTTTCCATTCCAAAAGGCTATTTAATATATTAGTTTTTTTTTTTTTTCTGGCACCGGGGATCAAATGCAAGACCTGCACTTGTGAGGCAGGCGCAGTACCTGCCTAATATGTTATTCTTTTAACTAACTTTAAGTCAAGCCCAGGCTGTGGTGAGGACTAGTTAAAATCTGTTTTAATGGTAATATTTAAAGGTCAAGTTTAAATAAGCAAAGGAAACCATTGATTTGTAAATGATTTGTGGTATTTAATATCTTTTGTAGCTTTTTTTGGTTATAGCCTCTCTTAAGATATGCAAAGCATTTTCAGTAGATATTTATGCAGATAAAGTTATCCATACTAATTAACTTACACCCTTCAATAAAGTTGAAATCTATGCTATGACAAAACTAGGCTTAAGTGAAGATATAAAATTCTACTTATAAAAAATGAATCTAGGGCTGGAATTTAGTTCAGTGGTTCTGGGCACCTGCCTTGCAAGCACAAGGCCCCAGGTTCTGTCCCGAGTAACCACATACAACAGTGCTGGGAGTGGTGAATCATGCCTATCAGCAGTCAGTACCACATACCACAATGTTGCACACAGTGGCTCATGCTTGTAATTCCAGCACCTGGGAGGCAGAGGCAGGAGGATTGCTGAGTTCGAGGCTGATTTCAGGACCAGCCTGAACTACAAAATGAGACTCTGTCTCAAAAATCTAAACACAAAACAAAACAAAACAAAATAACAAACTACTAGAATCTATATGATTTGATCACTTCGTTTCTCTGGAGATATATTTTTTTTCTCTTTTTCTATTTCTGGAGAATATGGTCCAATTTAATGAAATCTTATCTGCCTCCAACTTGTATAGAATAAGAGAAGGCTTTGGTATTTGAGTTTATTGATAGTGAGACTTGTTTTCCTTCATTTCTAGAATGAATGAGAATTTATATTTAGTATGGAACATTGGGCTCCTCAAAGTGAGTTTGGGCTGTTGTATATGTTAGGGTAAGATATACATACTCCAGCAATACCAGGTAGAGTGACAGCATTTTCTAATATGTGCAAAGAACAGACTACTCTCTAGGCTAAATGTATATGGGCCTAAAATAACTTGAAAATGTTTCTAGTTTGTACAGTGACCCCTAGTCTTTTTACACTATACTCTTCATATTATTGCCCTTCTAGTCTTGCTCTTGTGTGAGCTGGGGACAAGTGTTTCTAAATCAAAAACCTGTTAGATGTAGATTAGAAAGTCAGTAAACATTGTTACTTCCCTGGAAAAGTGAACCACTTATTTTCATTTGCTCTTCAAAATTAATATGCCATAGTTTAGTCATTGTAAATGTGAATGGAGGTTTAATGCCTGTCACAATAAATTTTAATTGTAGTTTTACTAGCAGAGTGTATATTTAGTTCCATACTTACATAGCAAAATTGTTAATCTAAAACTTGCTTTTTAAAAAATTCTCTCAGTTATGAGATTGCCATAAGGCAGAAACTTGTCTTCTGATCATTGTATACCATTTCTCTTTAATCTGGTAAGTGCTTTAATTTATCTTTTTAATTAAATAGATTAACTATAAGATAATTAGTCACTGGACATTTTTTGGCCAAATATACTATGAAAATTGAGACAGAGTAGGATCTTTGATCATATTTTTTCTCTTTTTGCTCTCAAGAACAATGCAGTGAGCTTTTTTGTTTTTAAATAACAATGGCTTTGTATAGATATGTAATAAATACAACTGTTTCAGAATTTGGCACTAAGAGCATTTACTTCTCCTTTATTTTAATTCTTAGATGTTTTTTAAAAATTCTGTTTACAAAGAACATAAATTTTCTCTTAAAATAGGTCTGGCATGGATTTTTGCATTGCCTTATATGCCAAATATAGTGCCCGAGCCTTCATAGCTAATGAAATATCTATTTTTAAAGACTTTGATAAGGGGTATTCCACAATATCCCTGGAAATTTTTTTTCTCCTCTATAATTCTTTCTTTCAGGAAATCAATCTTTTTGTCCTCTTGCTTAAGGTAATCTGTTCTAGTCTGCACTCAGCATAGGTTAAGATTAGGCTGTTAAGTACTTTTAATTTAATAAAAATACTAACATTAAAATTTTCCTCTCATATTAAATAATTATATCATCTTTATGGGAGAAACACTTATCTCAAAAAAAGAGTATAAAGTAATTTGTACCAAAAAAAGAGTAGTTTACAGATGATTGGTAGCAGCTCTCCTTTGTGAAGATTTAGTTTTAGCAATAAAGGAAAAGTCCTCCTCTAGTATTATTTTTTTGGGTGGTTTTGTCTTTTATGTTCACTCTCAGAGGCAGTGCTACATGCAGAGTAAGTTTGACCTGTAGGTCTAGAAATGTATTATTTGGGAATTTGTGCTTTCTAGAGACAAAAACATGAAGAAATAGGAGTTTACACCATAGACTAATTATTATCTCATAAAACCAATTGCCTGTAGTGAGTGAACTTTGATTTAGCAGCTCAGTGACTTCAAGGCTGTAGTTCAGTGCCTCAGAAATTCCCTTCGCTTTTCCCTTATGCTTACAAGATATGCTACTCATAATAGCTGCAGCTATCTTTGCATAACTTTCCAGAGAAATGAAAAAGAGACAGTGTCTGTCTTGTGTTCTTCCCTGAGTATGAAGAAAACTTCCTAGAAAGTACTCCTCTTGATGAATAAGCCAATGATATGGCCATGAGTATGTGATCACCATGGTTAACATGGAGCCTTCCTTATTCACTTTGGGTCTGGAGGAGCTAGGCCTCCTCTGGAGGGCTTGGAAGTCTAAAAAGTCAAGCAAGACTAGAGTTTTGTTGCCTGGGAAGAAGGGGAGGTAGGAATGGTAACTGGGCGGACCATGCAGATGGTGACTTGGAACGTTATTGTCTTGCACATGAGCAACTTCATTGGAGAATATTACAGTAAAGTATATGACACAGACAGGGATTAGAGGATGACAGGAAAACGAGAACCCATCTTATATTTGGATTGGCTTAGGAATGGTTTTATCTGTGTACAGAGATATAAATCTCATATTTTAAGGTCCCAGTAAATCCTAGAAACTACTGAAAGGTAGTTTTCTGGTTTAGGTTTTCTCTCTGTTCTGTTTAGGGACCTGGGTGTTTATGGAACAACAAGGTGGTTTTTTTCTCCAATATATGACTGTTAATTCCATACCTGCAGTTAATATCACTGATGCATGTGTAATTATTACAGTAGCTCTTCTGTTGGCTATTTCTTTTTTTTTTTAAATTATCTTTATTGGTACATTAAATATACACATCATGATTGCACTCCATAATGGGGATTTGTACCAGTATAAGACACAACTTAATTCTCATTTTTTCCCATAACCCCACCCACCCTACCACCCCCCCATATATATAAAATTTGTTTCCTTACTTTTTTGTTACAATCTCAACATCTTACTATCTCTTGTTTACACAATGAATTTGTGGGAAAAATTCAGTAGAACTTTGGTGTCTTACTTGTTCCGCTGTTTTAAAATAAAGTATCCTAATATTTCATGCCAAAGAGAGAAGTCTTGGGAGATTCACATTATTTTTACTCTTTTTGGCAGGGACATCCTGGCAGTAGTCTAGGCTACAGTAAGAGGAGAGGAGTACAGGGATAGGAGATCTGGAAGAGGAGGCCTCAAACTGTTTCGCTATGACATATCTCCCAGTTTGGGTGAAGGTTTTTCTTATTTTGTATTTATTTATTTATTTATTGCTATACTGAACATCAAGCCCAAAGGCTTGTACAGGCTAGGGAAGTGTGCTATCACTTAAGTGTATCCCTTACCCTGTTGTCTTTTCTTTAGGGTTTCTTGTGGATAAACTCCTTGCTCTAATTTTTACAACTGGTCCTGTAAGGAAACTGATTGTTTACAGAAGTATCCTATTTCAAATAATGCAAGGTCCAAGTTAATATAAAATACAAAATCATATCTAGTCAAAATTTTCCTTGAAAGATCCCTCAAGTTGCCCATAAAGAATAATGTAAATCATTTTGTACATATTACCCAGGTAATATGTAGTTAAAAATGTATAATATCCAAAGTAATGTAGATAATTATATGTATATAAAATGTAATTTTATAGTGTTTTAAGTGATGTGAAAGAATATTTTTAATTTGTGTAGATTTTTAAATGGTTCTTTTTCAGTATTTCTTTTGTATGATAATAGAATATGTAATACAGTGAGAAGGGTTTTTTTTTTTTTTTGAGAGAGAGAGTCTCACTTTTGTAGATCAGGCTGTCCCTGAGCTCAGCCGTGAACTCACAGCAATCCTCCTGCCTCTGCCTCCTGATTGCTAGGATAACAGGTGTGAACCACCACTCGTGGCACTGTGGTATGTGTTACTGATTGCTGGTGGGCGTGAGTCTCTATGCCCTGCATTGTTGTATGTGGTTACTGGGGATTGAACCTGGCCCTTGCACTTGCAAGGCAGGCACCGGAACCACTGAGCTAAATCCCCAGTGCTAGAAGGATTATTTTTTTTAAGAAGAACATATGTATTTTTGTGTTTGATCACGTCTAAGAAATTTAATGTTTTAAAGTTTTAAAGGTCTGAAGCAGACTAAACATGACTTTTTGGAGTTAGGAGTAAGATTAATTTATCCTAATTATTTTTAAAGACAGCTGTAGGAGGAGAATTGCAATGCCATTCTAAATATGTTTTTTTAAAATCTAAGTGCCAGTCGTAGCTTTGATACCAGATGAGAATGCAGAGGTGAGCACTCAGCCTGGTAATTTGTTCTTATAAATACTTGGAGAAGTTTATATTTTCTATTTCTTTCTTGCCTATGGCTTGAGACCTTGTGGGTTATATTTCCATTGATTCCAGAAGAGAGATCAGTTGGGTATTCTGGTCATTCTTACGGCTTCCTTGCAACTTTCCAAACATCAGATGTTATGTTCAGGACTAACCTCTTTCAATAGAAGTTCGATCCTGGGTTTGTTTAAGGACAAGACTCACAAGTCAATTCACTGAAATGATGAGTGCACTGTATTTTTTAACATCTAAGAGATTCAAGTGGAAACTCCTAAAGAACTCCCAGGAATAAAGAACTGTGATCCAGACAGTGACCAGGAAGCACTCTCTACCTTCATATTAGAGCCACACACCTTCCATTGGTCACGGAGCTGCATGGAGACAGAATTGTTTATCCCCAAAGGATTATGTAATGCAAGCTGATTTGGATATGAAAGACTGCAAGCAGGCATATATCTGAAAATATTACTCAATAAGGAATTATTTGATGAAAAGGTAGCAGATTTTCTTTTCCTGTTGATAATAGGTTAACAGTGGGAGTGCCTGAATGATAATCTCACTTTACCAGAGAGAAGTCCACACCTCTTGCCTTCATGGTGGCTTTATGTTATGGAGATAAAGGAATCTATCTTCATTCAACAATTTTAACATTTCAAAAATATTATCTAAAACATAGACTATGTCAGGCTGGGGATTTGGCTTAGTGGTTCTGGTCCCTGCCTTTGCAGGTGCAGGGTTCCAGGTTCAATCCCCCAGTAACCACATGCTACAATGCTGGGTGTGGTGGCTCATGTCCACCAGCAATCAGTACCACATACAACAGTGCTAGGCATGGTAGCTCACGCCTGTGATCCCAGTGCTTGGCAGGCAGAGATTGGAGGATTGTTGTGAGTTCAAGGCTGAGCTCAGGGCCAGACTGAACTATAAAGCCAAACCCTGTCTCAAAAAAACAAAAACAAAAACATAAACATAGACCATGTTCAAATTTTGCCAGTTTTCCTAACTTCTTTTTAAAAAGTTTTATTGAAGTATGAAAAATATGTAAAAACTGTGCACACCTAACATATACAATTTGATTAATTTTAGTATAGATCTGTGCAACCATGCACAATCATTATAATGAATAGATCTGACCCTGTCAAAAGTTTATCCATAGTTCTTAGTTATTCTTCGGTCCGTTTTTTAGTCTTTCTCTCTATCCCTAGGCACATATTAATTTGCTGTCATTCTAGTTTTCATTTTGTCAAGTTTTATATAAATGGAAATATATAGTATATACTTTCTTCTCCTTTTGAGTAATATTCTCTTTTTTATTGCTCCTTTTCCTATCAGCACAATATTTTTACATCTCTTGTTTCATCTATCAGTTGTAAATCACTTTTAATAGTGGTCAGTTATAAGAGTTTATTACTTTCTATTGGTGAATTGTATTTCATTATCCAGACATGTCAAAATTTGTTAACTATATATTTGTTAAATATTTGAGTTGTTTGGGTTTTGGGGACTGTACATTCATTTACAAATCTTTGTATAGGCATTTTTTTCCATTTCTCTTGGGAAAATATTTCCTGGATCATCTTGTTAAATATATGTTAACTTTTTTTATGTTATGAGGAATTGAATCAAGGACTTTACACATGCTAGGCAAGCAGTATACCATTGAGCTACCTTCCCCATCCCCCACCCCTATTTTCTTTTTCAAGTGCTCATCTGGCTTCATATTTGTGATCTTCCTGCTTCAGTCTTCTGAGCTGTTACAGCTATGTACACTACATATTGCTGATGTATGCTAATTTTTTTTTTTTTTTTTAGGTTTTTTGAGACAGGGTCTCACTTTTGTGGTTCAGGCTGGCCCTGAGCTCAGCCTCCAACTCACATCACAGCAGTCCTCCTGCCTCTGCCTCCCGAGTGCTGGGATTACAGGCGTGAGCCACCACGCCCGGCACTGTGGTATGTGGTACTGGTTGCTGCTGGGTGTGGGTCTCCACACCCAGTATTGTTATGTGGTTACCGGGGAATCGAACCCGGGCCCTTTCGCTTGCAAGACTGGCGCTGGAACCACTGAGCTAACTCCCCGGCCCCAGATGTATGCTAATTTTTAAAAAGACAACCAGCTAAAGCTTTTGTAAAGTGGCTTACTTTTCTCCAGTTCCATCAGTAGTGTGAGAATTATATTTGTTCTATATCTGAAAATTATAGCCATTCTGGTTGCCATGTACTTTTTGGAAAATGGTCCCCTTTTGAAGACATAGAGATGAACATTTATCATCTTGGTTATCTTGTAGAATCTGGCTTTTTTCCCTTTGCCCTATGGGGTGAAAGAAAGAGAGGTGAAAGGGAAAGGAGTGATTGAACAAAACCATCTCTCACCGAAGGGAGAGGGACTCAGATGTACCGCTTAGAAATAAGAAATACTAGGAGATTATGCAAGATAATCCAGAAATTGGAATAAGGAGGGAAGAAAAGAAAGAGCCTGGGCCTGCGATTGTTAAAGAGAGTTTGTATCTTTTTTTTTATTCTTAATGTTTCTTTTTCTGTATTCCAGTTTCAAAATCTGAGTAAGACTTCTTGGGAAGTTCTCTCAGAAAGCATATACTGTAGCACTGCTTCTGCTTTCTTGCTGTTTAACTCATTACCTTTGCCTTCGGAGACCTTTTCTAGCCTGGTTTTGCCATGATTGTGATGTGTGGTGGGCTGCTTTCAGCCCTCATCTTTTTTGATTTTTCTTTAGGATCTGACTTTCTTAACCTCTTTTATCTTCCAGCGACTCACCTCTTTGATCTTAATGATACCACTTATATTTTATATATATTTTTTGTTCCATCTCTGACTTTTTGGGGGGCTTTATCTTCCTTCATGGAACTGGATTTTGAGCAATATTTTCTTTTTAGTGTGCTGGTCTCATGAGAATCTTTGTAGCTCCATGGATTTAGCCATCCTTTCTGAGCACAGGGCCCACACCTGTGTGCTGACTTAATATTTTCTTTCTGGGGCTACATAGATGATAATATGAAACTGAATTTGCTTTCTTTGACAGTAATTTCCTCTACAAAGATTTCTCTTTTTAAGTTTTTAAGGAACTCGTGTTGTGGTCATTCTCTGGGGTTCTCATCCCGAAACTACCATGTCATCATTTGCTTCTTTTCTCTTCATGCAATTCTGTGACTCATTCTGTATTGTCTCTCATCTCCTTTGTAGTCATACCAGCACCATCCTGCTTGGGCTTTTCATTACCTTATGCTCGGATTGTGACAGAGGTTTTCTAACCATTTACTTTTTTTCTAGTCTTTGTCTTTTTCAGCCCACTCAGTGAAGACTCTGATCAGTTAGTTTTCTATATCCCCTGGTTATATATCATTTCTGTAAAAATCTCTGACTTCCAGCAACTTTGATTTATTAACTTTTGAATTTGTTTTGATTCTCATAATAGGAGGCAGTCACTAACTTTGTGCTTTTGTTCCTTTTTAAGATACTTTTTACTTCAATCATATACTTTTTTCTAGACCTTCTTGAGTTTTAAATCTCTCAGTCTCTAAGTGTAGCCTGTACTGTTTTTGGTGCTTGTGTTCTAATGATAACATCTTATAATGATTCTAAAAATAAAGATGTGTTACAAGTGAAAAGGAAATATATGTTGTATGACTTCTTGTGCTATAACTTATATCTAAAGAGTTTTGCCAGTTCTGCCCACCATGTGCCAGGAGCTTTCTCAGAATATTCATGGTTTCTCATTGATCTTCATGATCTTTGGAGACAGCTGATGTTATCCTAAAGTTCAGGCTACTGGGGTCACCCAATTGCCAAGTGGTAGAAATAGGATTAAAGGTTTTTTTTTTTGTTTGTTTGCTTCTAAAAGCTTTCCTCTTCATGTAGCATGCTGCTTTTGCTTTTCTATTTTTTTGTGCATTAGTTGTTCTGGTTTGGAAAGGCATTCAAGGTTATAGTGTTACCTCAGTTTCCAGCATTGTAGATTAATCTGTGGCAAATATATCAAGTTTAAGGTATGAGATTAAGTTGAGATGAAGTAATTTATTTACACCACTCACTTTTATGTTTACTTCCTTTGTTTTTCTTGTTTTGCAAATTGTCATTAATCCAGAACCTTTTGAATAATAATCAAGGAGAGTACAGGTTAAATATATAGTATTTTGATGAATATCTGAGGCAAATGGTTTTCATTAATTTGACAGGTGACTATTTCTGATGTAAGGAAAATTTTGAGAATTGGACTTCTCAGAGGATGTAAGGTAATATTCTTAAATTTAATTCAGTCTGCCTTTCAAAAGGTATATTATGAATTACACTATATTACACATACAACTATTTTCAATCACTTCTGAGGACACATTTTAGTTCAATTAAAAATCAAGTTCAATCTATGATTTCCTGTTTTAATGGATCATGGAGTATAAATTTATGATAATATTTAGTAAGTATTAAAAAGTAAGGATATGTAAATGTATAATGTCAACTGCCCGTAGGAAGAAATTGTGATTCATAGACTTAAAATTTAAATTCAGACATTCTTCATTTGTGTTCACAGAAGATAATCATCAGATAAGATCAGATAAGTTACACAAGAGAACATTAAGTAGCTTACTGATAATATAGGAATACCATAGCAATGAATAAAAATAAAAAATTCTTACCTAATATCCCTCTCTCTATATGTTCACATCTATATATTTTAAAATGTTGTTTCTTTCACCCAATAATACTTCATAGAAGTAATATGTATATATATTTAAATATATATTTTGTTAAATTTTATATCTATATATCTATCTATTCATATAGATATATTCATATAGATAGATATATAGCTATTTTAAGGACTAGCATTTTAGGATATGTTCAACAGGAGGACTTTGTAGAATCACATATACAAAATGAACATTTTCTACTTTGAGAACTTTATGATCATATTAAAAACCAAAACAATTTTATTTTCAACAAGTAACACCAGCAGCTACCTGTCTTATCTCTTCCAATGTGAGAAATAGGAATTGCATTGTATTATTTCTATCCATGCAATTGTTCAGAGAAAAATGGTCTCATAGATTGAAAATATTTTTTTTTCAAGGCTTAGATTAGACTTCTGGTGTCAGTAGAAACTCTAAGATGAAAAACATTTTTGCCTTCCTTAACTTGGGTAGGAGTTAGGGCTTTGAATGTTTGGATTTGCATTCTGGCTATGATTTATTGTTCAGTTATTAGACAGTCTACTTTCAGATATTCTGTACTACCTTGGTACTTTGCAGGGTGGATCCTCAATAAGTGTTTGTCAAAAAAAGTGTATTCATGGGCCGGGGAGTTAGCTCAGTGGTTCCGGCGCCTGTCTCGCAAGCGCAAGGACCCGGGTTCGATTCCCCGGTAACCACATAACAATACTGGGTGTGGAGACCCACACCCAGCAGCAACCAGTACCACATACCAGAGTGCCGGGCGTGGTGGCTCACGCCTGTAATCCCAGCACTCGGGAGGCAGACGCAGGAGAATTGTGATGTGAGTTGGAGGCTGAGCTGAGGGCCAGCCTGAACCACAAAGCGAGACCCTGTCTCCAAAAACCTAAAAAAAAAAAAAAAAAAAAGTGTATTCATATTATTATAAAATAGATATCTAGGACTTTTTTTTTTAAATCTTGGAGAAATGAAGCTCTGTGTCTTTTCAGCACTCTGTACTTTTTTTCCCAACCCCTGATAATCACTATTCTACTTTAGATACTGCATATAGCTGAAGTATCCAATCAGTGTTTGTTTCTTTGGAACTGGCTTCTTTTCCAGGTAGATAATATCCTTAAGAAATACCATTGTTGTTGCTTGTTACAGATTTCCTTTTATTTTGACTGAATAATACTCCATTGTATCTGTTTATCACAGCTATTTATCCATTGGCTATCTGAGTTTCTTCTATCTATCTCTCTCTTTTTTTTTTTTTTTTTTGAGATAGCGTCTTGCTTTGTAGTTCAGGCTGGCCCTGAACTCAGTCTCAAACTCACATCACAGCAATCCTCCTGTCTCTGCCTCCCGAGTGTTGGGATTACAGGCATGAGTTACCACGCCCAGCACTGGTATGTGGTACTGGTTGCTGCTGGGTGTGAGTCTCCATGCCCAGTATTGTATGTAGTTGGGGGGGGGGATCTAACCTGGGTCCTTGGGCTTGCAAGACAGGTGCCAGAGCTAAATCCCCGGTCCTCTTCTATCTCTTCACTGCTGTGAATAAAGCTGCTACAGCTGGGAGTAAAACTCTCTGAGATTCTTCTTTCAATTTTTTGGATATATGCCTGGAAATGGTGCTTCTGGGTTACATGTTAGTTTTACTTTTAATTTTTAAGAAACTGCCATACTGTTTTCTATAGCAGCTGTGCCATTTTATAATCCTATAAACAATGCACAGGAGTTCCAGTTTCTCCACAACCTTTTTCTTTTTCTTTCTTAGTTTTTTTGTTTGTTTGTTTTTGTTTTGTGCACTGTAGTAACTATCCTATTGTATATAAGATGATATCTCATTGTGGTTTTGATTTGTACTTTCCATATGATTAGCACAGGTGATCATCTTTCTTGTGCTTTTTGGCCCTGTGTATAAAATTTTCAGAGAAATGTTACTCAAGTTCTTTACCTATTTTCTAATTGTGTTGTTTTTGTGGTTGAGTTATAGAAGTTCTTCATAGATTTAAATATTAACCCTTTCTTATGTGTAATCTGCAAATATTCTCTCCCATAGTTATATTTTTAAGCTTTTCATGTTGACATAATTTCATACTTAGAGAAAAGTTGTGAGATTAATAGAGGTTGAGAATCCTTATTCAAAATGCCTGAGGCAGAAGTATTTCAGAATTTTGTAGTAAAATTTGAAAAATTTGCATAGACATTACCATTTGAACATTCCTAATCTGTAGATTCAATGTATGACTTATTGAATGTTATGTTGATACTTTCAGAATTTTGGATTTTCAAAGTAGGGCTGCTGAGCTTGTACAGGGAACTTTCATATACCTTTTATTTAGAATCTTCCACTTTAAAAAAAGTTATTTCTGGGTATTGAGACAAGCTACAGTGAATTTTGAGAGAGATAAAAATATAAACACAGCACTTCTCTGAAAATATGAAACAAATAGGCATGTTTAGAAAGCAAAGATGATAATGATACAGATAATTTAAAAATACAGATGAAAACAAAAGTGAGAGGAGTTCAAAAGCAAGAGCAATTTGTGTTATTAGAATTGTCTCAGTAAACACACCCATCACCCTTTGAGATTTTTGGCAGTGTTTGGAGGCTATTGCTAATCACAACTAGGAGGAATGTAAGGGACAGTTGTCTTATTGGCCTCTAGTGGATCTTGACCAGGAATGCTGCAAAATACAGTGTACAGAACAGCCCCCTGTCACAAAATCACTCAGTCCAAAATTTTAGTTATGCCAAGACTGAGAGATCAAGTCCTGTCTTGAGAACTCTAAAGGTTTTGGATTTAGAAATTCTCACAATTCCATCTAAAGATCTTGGATTAGCTGGTGAATATAAGATCATGCTTGGTAAAGAGTAAATTATGAAAACCATGTTTTTATCTTTTTTGGTGCATAATCCACAATGAGTTTAGTTGCTCTACTTACTATTTTTTTTTACAGTAAATAGTTTAGAAGTGCATTTCCTGGTTTTATTTTATGAAGTAGTCGCTTATAGCTAATATGTCCCTTTTACTGCATTTCTCTTCTTTGCTACTCTGCTGAAAAAAAAAAAAAGCTGCCTGAACTATGGAAAAGAAAGTGCCATTATACAAAAGATCTTGAAGCACAGAGAAAGAAAGAGGTGATGTTGGGAAATATGACTCAAATGGTTTCTTTTCAGCTCTCAGTTTCCTGCCGAGGTTCAGGTGGTCTACTGTGTTTTATCCCCAATTCTAGTAGGCTGGGAAAGGAATAAAAACCGCTGGGCTTTGAAATCCTAGAGACCTACTTTTGTATCCAGGCTCACTCATTACTAGCTGTCAAACAGCTCACACGTTCTCAACTCACTATCTTCTTTTCTGCAGCTTCACTCAGTGGTGAGGGACAGTGGTGTGCAAAAGCTGAGGTTGTGGACTGTAATGTGTAATTGCTTGGCTTTAAATCTAACCATTGCTACATTGTAGTTGTGTGTCTTTTGATAAGTTACTCAGCCTTCTTTTAGTTTCTTTATCTGAACTATCAGAAAGATTATAACAATATTTACCTTATCATGTTATTATATTAAATTAATTAATGCATGCATATAAAGCACTTAAAGTGATGCCTGGCACATAGCAGGCACTCATACCTAGTAACTGTTTTTTGAATTAATTTGAGATAAAAGATGTAAAGAACGCTTCAGTATTGAGCCATAAAATATGATTGGTAGCTTTTAGAGATTTGAATTTTAGTAGCAGATCTAATATAATACTATTATAATTAAATGTCTTTAGTCTCTGAAGTTAAATTGGTAGGAATTGATCTTACATCTTTGAGATACAAAATGGTTATATGGAGAGTGGTTATTCTTTTGCTTTGTACTTGTACATGGAAACAACCCTAGTAGATTCTTATGCAAAAATGTACTTAAATGTAGGTCTTACTAAATTTCTCTGGCATTACAAAAGTCTACTAAAACAGGTGCTTCATTGCGTGGAGTAGTGGAGGATGTTTGGATTGGAAGTAGTTATTCTACTAGTCTGTCTCATGAACGTGGGTCAGAGAATGTGAAGAATAGCAGGAAACAGCATAAAGCCAGATTCTTTTTAAACTGGATAGACGTGTATTAGAGTATGTGAAGGTACTTTCCTTTCCTTTTTGACAGCATAACAAATTTAGTTTCAGTAATATGGTAGGACCAAATACAAGTTTATACTAGCTTCTGCCAAGTATTTGGCTGTAAACAGGCACAACTGTAGAATATACATATCCTTTCTTGAAATACAATAATATAATATCCTGCTTAAAGTAAAGTACATGTAAAAGGATTTAATACAAACCTAGCACCTTCCTGCTTTATTGAGTTAGCTATCATCATTATCGTCACACTTAAATTTAATGTTTTAGTTTAAGAAATTAATGAGATATTTTCTCTTCATCCAGAAGAAGTTACGTATCAGAATTCTATGGTGTACCAAGTTTTTTTGTTCGTTTGTTTTTTGAGACAGGGTCTCACTTTGTATTTCAGGCTGGCCTTGAGCTCAGCCTCCAACTCACATCACAGCAATCCTCCTGCCTCTGCCTCCCAAGTGCTGGGATTACAGTTGTGAGCCACCACGCCCGGCACTGTGGTATGTGGTACTGGTTGCTGCTAGGCGTGAGTCTCCACGCCCAGTATAGTATGTGCTTACTGGGGGATCAAACCTGGGTTCTTGTGCTTGCAAGGCAGGCACCGGAACCACTGAGCTAAATCCCCGGCCCTGTTTGTTTTTTGAGACAAGGTCTTGCTTTATAGTTCAGGCTGGCTCTGAGCTCACCATGGAGCCCAGGTAAGCCTGGAACTCACCACAGTCCTCCTTCCTCTGCCTCCAAAGTGCTGGGATTACAGGTGTGAGCCACCATGCCTGGTACGGTGGTATGTGGTACTGATTGCAGGTGGGCATGAGTCACTACACCCAGTATCACTATATGTTGTTACAGAGGATCGAACTAGGGACCTTGCGTTTGCAAGGCAGGTGCAGGAATCACTGAGCTAAATCCCCTAATATGCTGAGTTTTCACAAACTGAACACATTTGTATAATCAGCACTCACCTCAAGAAATAGAACATTACCTGTATCCCAGAAACTCTCCTGTCTCGGGTTCTCTTCTGGTGACTTCTTCTAAACTCTTAATAACTTTGATCACAGATACAGCCTTAGGGAAGGCCTTATTATATATTTTTATTTTCTTTTGCTTTAGAAAGCATGACTTTTAGAAAGGAATTTCAGCCCTACACATTGTTAAATTTGAAATTGGATAGGCTGAGTGATTTTGTAGATATTCCTTTCCAAATAGGTAATGTATTCTTTGCTTTTGTTTATCCATATTATAAGAGTCCATTGAAAGCCACTTGTCTATTATACTAAGAAAAAAGGAAAATGACTCAGCTGCATAGGTCTCTTAGATGTCTTCTCTAAAAAGCATTTCATGTTCAGATGAGCTCAAGGCTCGTGAAAGAAGTCCTGTGATGGAGGGAGGCTGCACAATGCTGGGTGCACTTATCTCCTGAAGTAGAAGGCAGTGATTAGGCCAAAGGACTGGCAACTTCCTGCAGTAATGGACTACTACAGTGGTGTTTTTACACTGCTTTTGTCTGGACTTGTTTACAAAGCTAATAGTAATTTTTCAGAAGGCAGTCTGTCAGAGGAAGAATAAGGATTGGAGGGTTGAATTGGAGGCCTTTTGTTTATTTTCTTTTTGAAACAGAAGCAAGGAACACATTCATTCTGAATATCCTTGGAAATTGCTTTGCTCGTGGATAAAAATACATGCATTTCAGAAATGTTATTACTCATTTTTTGATGCTATTTTGTTTCTTGATATGTATTTAGTTTTATAAAAATTGATGTATAATTATCATTAAATTTATTCTTTTATAAGTGTATAATTTACTGGTTTGCAGTATATTCATGAAATTGCGCAGCTGCCACCAGTATCTTATTCTAGAGCCTTTTTTTCACTCCAAACAGAAATTTTATACCAACTAGCAGACACTTTTCTCATTCTGTTCATTTCAGTTTTCTGATCAAGTGTTATGATCTTCTGTTCATAGAAGCCTTTCTTCCATAGGGTGCCGTGACAGTTCTTTGAACTTTTACCTATCAATTTGTCTCATTCAACTTACGTTCTAAAGTTAATTTGGGGATGTACTTTTCAACACTGGCTCAGATACTGTGATAATGGAAATTTACAGTTCATAAAGAAATGGTACATTAATCATAGTCACTTATGAAAGTTTAGATGCACAGGGACAACAGTGTGTTTTACACAAAACTGAACATAATAAAGATGTGATTATATGCCAGAGCTGTTCTGTACAGTTAGTTTTAGTGAACTGGGAAATCAGTTCTGCTCTATGTGGAAAGATTTGTATTTTTATTTCTTAAAATAGTTTTTGAAAAAACACATAAACTGCATTTATAGAATTAATTGTTTTCTACAAAACTAGAGTTTATTGTTTCTAAACTAAGGTGACTGTGAAAAAGACTCAATTTAGTTTTTAAAAAGTTTTGACTGTTTTATTTTAAAAGTAATGTATACAGTTGAAAAAAAAATTAAACATATTCAGCTAGGAATTGTGAAGTTAAAAAAGAGTTCTCTGTCATCTGACCTTTTACTTTATAGTTGAATGGTTTAAGTATTTCTATGCTTAGTCTTTTGGCCCACTTAACCTTTACTTAACTTATAAACGTACTTTGGAAATGCTTTGTTTATTGAATTGTGTCATTCTATAATTTAATACTGTTTAAAGTAAATGGAAAGCTTTAAAGTTTTTGCTTTTCAAAATGCTGATTGTTAAGAACAACTAACAATCTTTATAGGAATTTACTTTGACTCTTTGTAGGTCAGTGGAACTGCTGAGCAAATATGGAAATTTACATAATACAGGAGTTGGGTCTATTTGTCCTCACGGAAGGCCACAGGAGTCTAGAATACTTAAAAGCCCTCCTTGCTCAGAGCAGCTTTTGTTGGAAGCCTTCAGGACCAAATGACTTCCAAATTCACATAGGGATCTTTTGAGGCATACATATTTCATTATGGTGATGCTGCCTTTAGTTCAGTTTACTTTCATATTTTAAAAGTAATTCTTAGGAAAAGAGTGACCATTATCCTGTACTATGCATATGCATTAAACAATAGAGACACTAAAAATTCTGTGAATGAAGAGAATGTGAGGTTGACTGGATTCACTACAGAAATAAGCAGTTACCGTGTTTGCCTCTCTGGGCATGAAATACTTCTACTTTTTCTTTTCTTGATCCAGGTTTCTTGTATTATCATTTGGAATTTCCCAACTTTAGAAATGTGTTAGGTCTTGGGCTCAAGAAATTACTTTACAGATAAAACAACATGGCTTTAGAAGTAAGGGTTTTTTTTTTTTTTTTTTTTTAGGTTTTTTGAGACAGGGTCTCACTTTGTGGTTCAGGCTGGCCCCGAGCTCAGCCTCAAACTCACATCACAGCAATCCTCCTGCCTCTGCCTCCCGAGTGCTGGGATTACAGGCATGAGCCACCACGCCCAGCATTGTGGTATGTGGTACTGGTTGCTGCTGGGTTGAGTCTCCACACCCAGTATTGTATGTGGTTACCGGGGAATCGAACCCGGGCCCTTGCGCTTGCAGGACAGGCGCCGGAACCACTGAGCTAACTCCCCGGCCCAGAAGTAAGGTTTTTGAAGATACAACAACAACAAAAAATGAATTTGGAAGACAGTCAAAAGTTAAGTTTTAAGTCAGCAGTATCTAGGAAGGTAATATTATAGTTGAACTACCACTTAAACAAGGTAGATTCAACTATTGTTCAAAATTAATAATGGTTTTATTTATTTTAATTAAAATTTTTTTAAATAATTGTTTTAACATCTTTGAAGTGTTATTAATGTTTTTATTTTGCTAAATTATTTGTAACAAGTTAAGAATTTTAAGTGTCAGGCGTGGTGGCTCATGCCTGTAATCCCAGCACTCAGGAGGCAGAAGCAGGAGGATTGCTGTGATGTGAGTCTGAGGCTGAGTTCAGGTCCAGCCTGAACTACAAAGCAAGACCCTGTCTAAAAAAAAAAAAAAAAAAAAAAAATTTAGAGTACTTAATGCTGTTGTTGGTTTTAAAAAGTATATGTATTTATCTCTAATGTCAGTATCTATGTATAGGTATTCATATTAATATATATTTCTGCTAGATTTTTCCTTGTGTATGGGATTAAACTGAGGTCTCCTGCATCCTAAGCATACATTCTACTACTGAGCTACATCCATTTCTTCACTTAATAAAAAGTTTAATGCTGTTCCCAACTAGCATATTGTCTCATTTGCATATAGTATCATTTACTGGAGTTATATGATACTGACAATGGATGGCAAAAATTTGTGCAGAGACAAGTAAACCATCTTTTACTATGTGAATGGTTAATCAGTAATAAGAATATCTTACAGAAACCATGGGAGCCTTAATGGATATTAGCACTGATTCTTGAAAGAGAAAATGGAAAACACACACACACACATACACTGTAAAATAAAGTCAATTTGCTATACATTGTGTTCCTGGTAAAAGGAAAGGAATTTATAGACTGTAAAGTTTACAAAGTTTCACAACCCACTAAAGGTTGGACTTAATACTTATTGAAAGGCTTTAAAAAAATACTTTTGTTTTTCTTTTCACATGCTCTCTCACCCAAAGGCAAATTTATTTCCTTGTGTAATCCTGTCACACATTAATTTATGCTCTTGCTATATAGTAAGCCCTGAAGTTTTTAATAGATCCATGGTTAGTTGGTTGGTTGAAAGTAAAATACTTCTTTTATTTTGCCCAGATAAGCTTTACCTGTTGAAGGAAAGGTGTGTTTGAAAAACAGAGTTTGAAAAACAAATGTGATTGTTTGGGAAAGGGTGTATCATGAAGAAACTACTCTGACCAGTATATCTGGCTTTGGGTTGTTTTCATGATCGCTGTGGATTTTCTAATCCTTTGGCACAATCAGTTAGTTGTGTCTCATATTTGAAGCCTAATATGGGAGAATATGCTTTGTTTTACCCCATATATTTTTCTTTCTCTTTCCAAAGAAGGATTTATAGTGTTTGTTTACTCTGCCACTCCTAACCTCTGTGTGAAGTGGTCAAAACTTGTGATTAGGAATTGTGTTTAATGGCCTAAGTATCCATATTTTTATAGGAAAGATTTTTTTTTTTGAGACAGGCTCTTGCTTTGTAGTCCAGGTGGCCCTGAGCTCACTATGTAGCCCAGACCATCCTCAAAATCACAGAAATCCTTCTGCTTCTGCCTCCTGAGTGTTGGCATTACAGGCATGAGTCACCACACCTGGCATGGTGGTGTGTGGTACTGATTGTTGATGAGTGTGAGTCACCATGCCTGTCATTGTTGCATGTGCTTACCAGAAGGATCAAACCTGGGCCCTTGCACTTGAAAGGCAGACTCTTGAACCACTGAGCTAAATCCCTGGCCCAGGAAAGAATTTTAAAAGTTTATTTCCTGGGTATTTTAAAACTATCAATTTTCTAAGTTAAATTGTAAAGGTAATGTAGTCTCTGTAAGAATAACAACAAAATGTTATTTTCTCCAACCAGATTCTATACATCAAATTTTAAAAGAACATTGTAAAAAAGCTAAGAAAATTTTGTTTTAAAACATAAAATTTGTAGTGAATAAAATAACTTGCTTTACCCAAAGCACAATTTATAATAACTGGATCCTATAAACAGTGTATATGTCTAGTAACTGGTGAATGGATAAATAAAATGTATTCATACTCTCAGGAATACTACTCTGGCATAAAAAATAAACATAAGGCATTCTTAGGCCAATGGATACAATTTGAGAATATAATGTTAAGTGAGATAAGTCAGGCACACAGGCTAAATATTGAATGACTTCTCTTGTAGAAGAAACTCTCTCTCTCTCTCTCTCTCTCTCTTTCTCTCTCTCTCTCTCTCTGTATCTCTCTCTCTATATATATATATAAACTTTACAGTATATATATATATATGTAAACTTTACAGTCTATAAATTCCTTTCCTTTTATATATATTTTATATATATATAAAATTAGAAAGGTAGAGGCTAAATAAAAAGTAGAGAAGTTCAAATAATTGTTTAAATTATCTATTCTATTTTTTCAGAAATACTATATAAGCTAGTTTGTTTCATTTTATATTACGAGTTTCTTTTAGTTTATAGAAGAGAAAATTTTATGCTTTTATCTTTGTAAGTCATTTTTGTTAATGACATAGTCTGAATAACATTTTTTTGCTATTCTTTTAAAATTATGGTATATAGTGTTTTAACTTATTCTCTAATTATTTTACAAAATTTGTCTTATTTTTCATAGAGTATTTTTATACTTTTATTTGTCAGTGTAATTCTGACTCCAGGCCTGGGGTCATGGAAGGAAACAGACACTCAGGGATGAGTTTCAGCAGAAAGAACGGCCTGGGACTGAAGCCCCCGAGCTGTCTTCCAACAGCCCTTTCATTAAGGATCAGTACAAATTAACAAAGCCTGGGGAATGTCCTGATGATAAGGAGACTCAGGAGTTCTGGATAATGAGCTCAGTGGAAGTTCTGCCTAATTAGTTGACTCGGGAAATTGCCGAATGGCTACACCTTTCCCTACATTTATTTATTAATATCTACTTGTATTATATTAAAAAGCCCCAGCTTGCTTGTGCACTATGAAGAGAAATGAAATAGAAAGAACATCCAGAAATAGATTCTTTTAAAAGAATTTATTGTACAGTACTACTGCAATTGAAACAGGTGGAAAAAAAGATATATTATCCTGGTAATCTAAGGAAAAAAAATTTACTTTCTACTTCACTTCTTATTTCTGATTGGTTAAAGTTAAAAATAATTCATTAAATACTATAAGAAAACAGTGGCTAACCTTTATCATTTCTACATGTGAAAGTGCTTCCAAAGTAAGATATAAGATCTTAGAATGATAAAATAGAAAATAAGAAAAAAAATATGTTGAAAGTCAAAAAACAAATAATAAACTATAAAATTTATTAGCTGTCTTGGTTATTTTTCCAATTGATGTAACAAAATATCTAACACCCAAAGTTAAAGGAAGAAAGATTTATTGTAGCTCACAGTTTGTAGCATTTTCAATTCAAAGTCAGCTTGTTCTGAGGTAGAGTGGCATGGCATGCTAGGCAGAAGGCAGCAGAGCAGCAAAGTAGTGAAGCAGCAGCAGCTGCAAGCCTGCCTATCTTCTTTCCGTGTCTTTATATCTATCCTAGGTGCCTGCCTTTTGTTGGTGCCCCTCATAACCAGGGTGAGCCTTCCCATTATCCGCTTCCAGAATTGAGCTGAGATAATCAGTGGACTAATTTAGTAATCACATTTCCTTAATCTCAGCATCACACTCACTAGATCCATCCTTCTCCCCAGCTCCTACCTGTTAGCACATGAAGCTTTGGAGGGACATCTCAGACACAAGTGCTAAGAGCAGCACATATGACAAAGGGTACATTATCTACATATGGATGGAACATTTACAAGTTGATCAGAGAAGATCAGCATCACAATAGAACAATGATCAAAGGACATTCACAACTACTCGCAAAATTAAAATATTAACAAATAAATTTTAAATTTTAAGATAAATTTAATCTTCAGTATGTAAGATAAATTCATCCTCTGTGGACTTCTATCATACCTTATTAGAGTTATAAAGTTCTTCATGTGAATAGTTGACATTTGTCATTAAACTTATTCATAGGAACTTTTTTGTTTTAGTTATTTTTTTCATACAAGATTTTTTGTGGCATCGTGTTTTCCAATTGTTTTAAAAAAAATACATACAGGAAAACCACTGTACTGAATTCTTGCTGTTGGTAACAGTTTTTCATTTGACTCATAGGTTTTCTTATTATACAATTATAGTTGCTATAAATACTGATAATTTTGCCTCTTATTGTTATATCTCTTATTTATCTCTTTTTTAATTTCATTGACTTAAACAAGGTAGGAATGCACATCCTTATTTTGTTTCTGTGTTTAGTAGGTATGTCTGTAGGATTTGGTCTTAATTTATGATACAATATTTAGGTTTCAAGGTAGGCACAGTGCCACTGAGCCAAATCTCCAGCAGGATCTGAGTTTCAAATATAAATACTGTTTATTATCTTAAGAGGTGATTTATATTATTAGGAATTTTGGTAATTAAAAATTATATTGAATTTCATCAAATGTATTTTCAAATTTTTGAACATTTTTCTCCTTTTATCTGTTAGTTAAGTAAACTACATTTATAGATGACATATCAAACTGTGATTTGTACTTTTAATATGAGCTTCTTATGATCACACATAACTTTTGATGGATTTTGTTTACTAGTATTTTTACCAGGTTTCTGCACTGACATTTAAGTTAATATCCGTATGAATTATATGATAATCATAAATGAAATGGCTCTTTTTTAAGGTTTTGAAAGTATATCAGTGCTATTCTGTCATTACAATAAGAATTTTAAACCATTGGAATTACTCGTTTCTGAAAAGATTTGGTAGAATTCACCTGTGTCTGGTGCTTTGTGAGGCAGGTCTTTAATATCTTTTTAGTTACATGAGCTGTTATTTACCTATTTTGATGAAATTTATGCTGATAGATGGTATGATATTTATGTCTTTGGCGGTTTTGCTTATGTGAATGCATGTAATCATGTTTAACATTTAAAATGTTATTAATATTCTTGTTCTTCTATACGGTCTTAGAAATTAGGCATGCTTTTTATAACTATAGTATATAAAGTGTTTTATTGGTAAATGTATGGTACAATTTTTTTACAGATGATAAGTTGGGGAAGACAAATTCGCCTGGCAGAAAAACAGCCAGCCCAGGGAGCTACAACTTTTTGTGGCAGCTTCACTTGTGTAGAAGGCCACTTCTGGGAATATAGGCATTGGAATGCGCAGGGCCGTGAGGCAGGCTGTGATATGGTTGAAATGCTGTGAAGGTAAGATGTATTACAGTCCTGAAAACTTACTGAAGGTTACATTACTCACACATTTGGGTCTTTTTATTGGAACTAGGACAGAGTAGCAGAGCAAAGCTTTAGGGAAATTACAGAATGGCAGAGGCTGCCATTGGGAGACTGGCCACATTGGGTCAGTAAGGATCAGCATTTGTACTGACATATGTGAGAACTTCTATATTTTCTCACTGATGTTAGTGTCAAAATGTATATGTTTAACTTGGGAAGGAAATTGTTGAAGATTGTGTTAGTTAGGTTTACACTGCACAGTGTTACATTGTACAACATTTAGAGGATTTTGGGTGTTTCTTTTAAGTCATGTTTCAGTTCATTACAAGTAAATGTTTTGGCCAGTAGAGAGATTCAGAGGACCTTAGACCTGTAAACATTTTCAGGGATGCCCAGTATTTTCATTCATTGTATCCAGCTTGATTAACACAACTCTATCTTCTGGTCATTGTCACTTGGTTTTATCAGACAGAAGTTACAACCAGCATTGCTATGCTTGGCATTGCATTTGACTCCCAGTTGTCAGAAGCCTAGTTAAGGAAGAAAGTCATAAAATGAATAATTTCTTTTATAAATGAAAGGAGTGAAAAGCCAGATATGGTGAAGCATGTCTATAATCTCAGCTACTCAGGAGGCTGAGGCAAGAGGCAGTTTAGTGAGACCTAAGTGAAAATAAAAGGCCTAGGGGTTTTGTTCAATGGTAGAGAACCTCAACTACTTCCACACCCCAGGAAAGGCATGGAAAGAACATGGTATTAGCGTCAGTCAGATATGAAGTCATGTCACTTCTGCCGTTGAGCTACTTGATCTCTCTCAATTTTTAATTCTTCACCTTTATAATAAATAGTGCTAACAAAAAATATCTTATGAAGACAATGGGATAATATATCTAACCTGGAGCCTACTTAGGATTCCTTTTTATTGATGGGTTCAATTTCCAGTACCTCCCTTCAAATTTCTTAAGGAATTCATTTTTTCTTTTAATAGCTTGCAGTTTAGTGTTAATGAATAACTTTATTTAAGTCGAGATCCACATCATTTATTCATTATTTTATTCAGAAAGTCCTTGGACTGGGGATTTTGCTCAGTGGCACCTTACCAGACTGTCAAGTGCAAGGTCCTGAGTTCGCTTCCTGGTACCATAAAAAAATGTCTTCATTGAGTACTTCCTCTGTGTTAGGCACTATTCTTGGGTCTGGGATTAGAATAACCATCAAGGCAGGCAAGGTTTCTGAGCTCATAAGATCTGCATTCTAGTAGGTAGAAAGAGGTTGAGAAACAACTTAAACTAGAAAATGTCAAGTAGTGATTAGCAGTGTGGTGAAAATAACAAATAAGAAATGTGGAATGTGAAAAGTGCTTCTTTAGGTTGAATAGACAGGAAAGACCTCTTGGATAAAGTAACATTTTACTGAGACCTGTGTAGTAGGCAGGAGCAGGCTGTCCTGGCTATGTTCAAATCTTAAGGAAGAACAATGTAAGCTGAAGGGCTGCTTTGTTCAGAGGTGGTAGTGACCTTGTTTTGTTGTTGAAAGAGAAGGATGGAGCTGTTTAAACAAGGGCCATATCTTGAGTTGTCTCACAAGCCAGCTTCTGGAGTTTGGTGTAGCTAAGTTTGGACTTTCTAAAGATATATGGCTGCATGTTAACATGACTGAAATCTTGTGCAAATAGTGTAGTGTCAGTGATACTTGGATAATATTCACACTACTACTAACTTTTGGGGTAGAATGAAAATAAAAACCTTATCTTAATATAGTGAAGTAGATTAAAAATCAAGGTGAGGCCCAATACACATAAATATCTTTTATATTAGCTAATAAGTACATGTAATTAACTTAAATATTTTTTGCAGGGCTATTTAATGTGATCATTCTTCTTTGAATTTTTTGGCTTCACTGGAAAAGTTATTACCAAATAACAAACTTATATTGAATACCACTTACATTTGATGGTAGCTTAGAATTAATAATATAGGGCTAGGGATGTAGCTCAGTGGTTCTGGTGTCTGTCTTGCAAGTGCAAAGTCCCAAGTTCAATCCCCATTAACCCCCAGTAACCAATACCAGAATGCTGGAGGTAGTGACTCACACTCATCAGCAATCAGTACCACACACCAGGATGCTAGATGTGGTGGCTCATGCCTATAATCTCAGCACTCAGGAGGCAGAGGCAGGAGGATTGCTGTGAGTTTGAGGCTTGCCTGGGCTACAAAGCAAGACCCTGTCTCAAAAAAAAAAAAAAAGTATATTGTTGGAAATAAACAATAGTAGAAAAGATTCAGATGTACAGAATTGTTGCAAAGAAGATACAGAGGTATCTTGGTATCTTGAAGGTTCTGGGAAAGATGCTTTCCTCCCACTGGAAAACATACAGCTTAATGCAGCCCCAAGTATAAAGTTGCTATATCTTCTGAATGAAATAATTCATGTGAACATGTACGGTACACTCAATTCTCTCATTAGTGACATTTTATATCAATATGATTTTGAATCATTATTGAGAAATGAGTATAATCTAAGGTCCATACATGCACAGCGATTCTAACTGAACTCTGTGGTATCAGGGCAGTTTTAGCAGGTTGAGTGCAAGGTCCTCCAAAAGACTTTACATTTCAGATACCAGCTGCATACTCTGGGATCTGCAGGCCTTCCATTTTTCTGAACCTGATGGTTGAATAATTTGCAAGACTAACTAACAGACAGTAAGAAAATGCTATAGTTGTGACTGTAATTTTATGTATAAAGGATACAAATCAAGATAAGCTAACAAGAGATATACAGATCAAACCTGAAAGGACTTAAAATGTGGACATTTTATGTCCTTAGGATGTATCACCTTCCTGTCTGAGCACATAGATACATACATGATTACTGACTAGGAGAGGTTTTTGTAGAATGCTTCACAATTAGGCTTTGTTTGATGTTTTTCTCAGGATTGGATTGAGGGTATAGTTTTTCTTAGGAGGAAGTCCAGAGAGCTAGAGACTGTTCTTATCTCATAGTAGTAAGAGTACAAAACTAATAAGAGTACAAAACTAATATGGCTCTTGGTGTTAACTTTGACCATCAGGCTTAAGTAATTTCTGTCAAGTTTCTCCACTGTGAAGTTACCCCTACTCATTACCCTGCTTCATACTGTCTCACTTGGATGGAAGTCATTATGTGCAGTGTATGTGTAAGGAGTGGGGAGGTATGCTCTATCTGCTTAAAAATGAAATAAGGTAAAGGTATTTTTGATAGGGGGACAATCTACAAAATGATCTTTGTAGATAATTAAGAATATGTTAAAAATTGGATTAAAAATGTGCCATTTTTTAAGTATTAGAAAACTGGAATTGTAGAGATGAGTGGGACCCTTCTTCAGATGAGCAAACTCAGAGGTGCCATACTGTTAGGAGGCAGAGAGCCTTTAATGTTGGAGAAGGAGACCTTGATAATTAGAGGGCTGCATCTAAGTCTGCTCGAGTTGTTTATGACCTATGACATGTGAGGTGACCTGTGGTGACTCCACTGAATTTAAAAAGCCACTTCTCCCCAGGGATAGGAATATGTTTTGGGATATCTAATATGTTTTGGGATAGGAAATATGGTAAGAATGTCTCCTTTCTTTCTAAAGTGATATGCATGGTATTTAATTTCACCTTAGTAAAGTAGCATACATGTTGATTTCCACAAAATGTAATTCTTCCATGATGTTTAGAAGTTGAATTTTAACATTTATTTAAAATCAAGGAAGAATCAACTTTTGGTTTATGGGAGAATTGTTTCAATGTATCATGTATATTCAGGTTCTATGGTCTGGGTTGTCAAATTATTTCTAGACCTACTTAGAGAAAAGATGACCCTTATATTAAATTTGACAGTGAGTGATCGGGGAAAATAAATCTGAGATGGCTTCAGCTCTGCCCTGACTTGTATCACTATTTCCAATTGCTCTCCTGATCAAAACTGAGCTTCCAGATAAATACAATAATATGAAATTTTAGGTTAGAATATTAATTAAAAAGCAGTTGATGAGAGGAGAAACAATATTATTCATTTTAGTTTGATTTGGATCTTTTTATTATTCTTTTAAGTCCTCCAAGCAGCAAGCAAGCATTATTTGTAATGTCTAAAAACTCTCTGCATGTTTTGTCTTCATTTTCCACACATGATCTTAATAAACTGATTAATACAATACTCAGTGAGAGATTGTCTTCACTTTATAGAAAGAATAAACCTAGGAAATAATGACGAAAAGATCCAGTTTGTGACAGTGGCTGAACCTGGGAGATGAGCCTGGGTCAGCATAGCTGGGTCTATGTCTGTCTGAAAAAAGTGAAAGTTAGTTCATCAGCATTAGCAATTGAACCTTCTGCAGTACTGACTGGAAAATCAGATGAAAAGCACCGAGTTACTTATTCTAAGTAACCTGCTTAGCTCCTTATCTTTGAGATTGGATTAATTCTTTGGCATTTTGGACTGGATTCTTTATTTCTGTAGGAGTTGTCCTGTGCACTGTAGGCTAGTTCGCCCTTACCCATGGAAACAACCCACCCCTTACAGCTGGGTTAAACAGTTTGTCCATATGCAGCCAGATATCTTGTGGATGTCACAGTTGCCCCTCAGTAAGATCAGCCTTCATACCAACTCCGCTCTTTTGTGTTAGGATTTGAATCCAAGGCCTTTATTGTGGATACCGGGCAGGTGCTTGATCGCCGAGTCACATCCTCAGCCCTTTTCAGTTTTTTTAAAAAAAATTTGAGACAGGCTCTTGCTAAGTTGAATTTGGATCTTTCTGCCTTGGTTTCCTGGGGTTACAGACTATTATTTCTGGCTCCAGCCTCCGTTTTGATGGAGATCTATAATTCAGCATTACTATACATTATCACCAACCTCATTTTCTCTAACTAAAAAATGAAGGACTTCATTTGTGCCCTTTTGTCATGTTTCTAGATCTGTTTTAGAAGATAAAACATTAACAAATGACTACATAGGAAGTTTACCTTGACGTAATATTAAACAGTTTTAAAGAAGTCGAAATCATATTTATGTTAATTGTATTTCCCAAGGTGAATTTAAACTGTCTTCAGTGACTGCTTAATTTTATTCTTATTTGCTTTTTTACTTTAGGAAAACTGCAAATTGTCCCTCCCTTATCACTTTGCCTAGCCTCACAGGATTCCCCTAGCAGTTTCTACCTGCAGTTCTTTGATCTCAAAGTGGCTTTGCTAAGTAGTGCTCAGTCCTGGTGATTTCAATTAGTTATTTCCTCAGAGAAAAACTTGATAAGACTGACCTCAGGAAAATTGAGATTTCTAAATCTAGATTTTACGTGGAGAGAGGGAATACTATACTTTTTTTCTAAGCAGGATGCCAGCTGGCAACAGGACTTCCATATCTCTCAGCTTTTTCATCAAACCCAGAACACGAGGCCTAGGAAAACCCTGGCCTGGGAATATCTGAGGGAGTAAATTTCTTCTGCTTCCTCTGAACATTTTATAGGTACATTTTATATTATATGGCTGTGTCTAGACAAAAAGTATATGATGTTTGCTTATTTGCTCTAGTGGTCTGATGTGCAGATCAAATAAAGTAAAAGAAAAACCTGTAAAAATCTCTTGCTTTTATTGTTTTCTCCTTTTGGATTTCTTTAAGAAATTTTTTTTTATTGGTAGATGTTTGCAACACATAATGAATATGTTCATTGTAGGGAGTTGGTAATATACATATCACATCTTAGTCCTTTTTGCTTCCCTTTTCTTATCTCTTAATCTCTAGTTCCCTCCCATCTATGAAAGTCATAATCCTGTTTTCTGTTGTCTTTTATTTTGCTCTTTAGTTATACTGTATTTTGGTTTTCTCATATAGGACAAAACAAAGGACACTAATCCTTCTGTGTCTGGTTTTTTAAATTTAGCATTAGGGTCTCAAGGTGCATCTGTTTTCCTACCAATGATTCAAGTCTATTCTTCTTTGTGAATCTCCACATGGAGATATTCTCCCTTTTATATCTGGTATCTCTGATCATCTCAGGGATTCAGAAGTTTGAAGGATTTGGATTTAAATTTGATTTTGAACCTTTTTTTTTTTTTTTTTTTTGAGACAGGGTCTGGCTTTGTGGTTCAGGCTGGCCCTGAGCTCAGTCTCAAACTCACATCACAGCAATCCTCCTGCCTCTACCTCCCAAGTGCTGGGATTACAGGCATGAGCCACCATGCCTGGCACCACTGTGGTATGTTGTACTGGTTGCTGCTGGGGTGAGTCTCCACACCCAGTATGGTATGTGGTTACTGGGGATCGAACCCGGGCCCTTGCGCTTGCAAATCCCCGGCCCGATTTTGAACCTTTTATTAGCTGTGTGCCTCTTCTGTAAGAAGGTCTAATGCTACCCAATTGATAAGGTAAGAGTGTGGATTATGGGGCAGCATTTGAGTGGCTCTCGGTGGGGCCTGGCTCTGTGTGCTAGGCTGCTGGTGGGGCTGAGTCTGAATTTCTAACCACCACCTTTATTGCTGTTTGAAGCTAGTTTAAAGCAACTGTGACATACTCTTCAAGTTTGCTTTTAAGTAATGACTTTACTCAAGGCAGTAAATCTACACAGCAGACAAGTGAGATACATTGTTTTTCTTCCTATACATTGGTAAGCATGGGAAGGTAATCTACTATAACTCCTAATCATATAAGCTACAAGTTTACTTATATTTCTCTCTCTCCAGAAGTTAAAGCTATACTCAATCTCAAATTTTTGCTGAACAAGACTTGGGCCATTGTTTCATAGTCCTGAGAAGCCCTGAAAAAAAAAAAAAACCCACTATATTTTAATGATGGACTTTCTCTCTGTGAGGACTAGAATCTCTGGAGTTAATCACATTTGCCAATCATGATGTAATTTTTTAGGCAGATGACCTGTGCTAGCCTGTTCATTTTCTTTATTTGCCATGTGAGAATATTGTTATTATCTCTGATTATTTTTGCCAGAATTTTCATGTCATATATATATGTTGCATATATATATGTTGTATATATATATGTTGTATATATATATATATATGTTGTATATATATATATATATATATATATATAATTGCTGTATAGTGAAAAAGATGAGTATATATTTGTATGAATGTTTAACTATAAATGTACATGAGTTGGCTAATTTAAATTCACTTTTTATTGCGTATAAATCTCTAATATTTTTCCTTTCTGTATCATTTAAAATTATTTGACTAGAGCTGGAGATTTAGCTCAGTGGTTCTAGTGCCTGCCTTGTAAGTGCAAGGTCCCTAGTTTGATATGTAACAACATACAACAATGCTGGGTGTGGTGACTCACACTTACCTGCATTCAGTTCCACATACCTCAGTGCCAGGCATGGTGGCTCAGGCCTGTAATCCGAGCACTTAGGGGGCAGAGGCAGGAAGATTGATGAGTTTGGAGCTGAGTTTAGGACCAGCCTGATCTACAAAGTGATACTCTGTCTCAAAAATCTGAAAAAAAATTTTTTTTTTCATTTGTCTAAATTCACTAAATACTTCTTTAAAAATGTGGAATATCTGTTATCAGGTGCATAGTAGGAACTCAGTAAAATATGGTTCCAATCCTTACAGTCTCTGACTCCCTTTACATACTAAAATCAGTTAATTCCAAATACCTTGGATTATCCAGAGGATAAAGAACTTTATCTCTCACTCCTCTCGCCCATTCTGACTTGGTCTGCTTTTCCTAATCATTAACATGCCTAGTGTGTTTAGGCCTCCAAGCCTTTGCATTTGCTATTCCTTTTCCCTAGTTTGCATACCTCCAGATCGTCACATATACTCTGTCACTCCCTTCAGATTTATTTGTTGCTGATCAGAGAAGCTGTCCTTGACCACTGGGTATAGAAAGGACCTGCCCTCTAATTTCTTGGTACTTTCCATTCCAGTTACTTTGCCATATTTATCTTTGTGCACCTATTTGCTTCTTAATCATATGTGTAATATTTATCTCTTTCTGCTGGTGGATAGTCTCATGAGAACAGAGACTCTGCTAAATACTGTATTTTTAATGTCAAAGAGAGTACTTGGCACACATTTGATACTAAATGTTTGTTGAATGCATGAAAAAAATGATAGTTTTTTCTAACCATGCAACATTTTCCATGAAGTTTTTCAAGGAAAAAAATGTGTACTGACTTAAAAAAAGAATTATTTAATCTCCTACTTGTTTTGTCTCAGTATTATTCAATTCAGAGGTGACCACTTTTAGTCTTTGGTGTTTTATATTAAAATGTGATTTCTTCTGAGGCTTTTTTCCTTCATACAGGTTTAATTTTAGAGAACATTTAATTGCATCATTAACATTCCTGTCTGTAGGTCACTGTTGTGTGGTGGATTGGGAAAATAGAGACCTGTGTTCTATTTATATCAATTCTTTGTGTCCTTCAGTGAATTTTGAAAATCGTTAGTACTTCTTTTTAATGGAGTAGTTGAAAATACATGATAGAAGTAGGCTTCCCCTCCCTCTGTTCTTCCCTTTTTTCCTTTTCCTCTCCTCTTCCACCCTCCCCTTCCCTTCCTTCCCTTCTTCCCTCCCTCCCTACTTCCTTCCTTGCTTTCCTTCAGTAGATTTTCTTAATAATCTAAAATGATATGTGCCAATTGGCAGTCCTAAATTCCAGTTGGCTCAGATAAGGAAAAATCTTGAGTTTATTTTGTTAGTATTTCTTTTTTTTTCCCCTGGAAAAACCAGCATACAAAATTAAAAGCAATCAGAGTTGTTATGGTTTGTGTCTAGATGCTTCATGCATTTTCAGAGGTGGCTGTATCTAAAGTGTTTGATTGATTCATGGTGCAATGTTAGGATTAAGGGTGGATGGTTATTAAATCAGTCCATTGATTGTTTTGGCACTGCCCTAATCCAGCTGGTCTGAATGTAGTATAAGGGACAGAAAGAGGCTTGTTTGTCCCTGGTTTGTTTTGCTACCTTCTGCCTGGCGTTAAGTGTTTCTCCTCTGTAATGCCCCTCTGTCATGCCACCCTGTCTTGGAGCCAGCTGATTATGGACTGAAACCTCTATAAGCAATGAGCCAAGTAGACTTTTCCTTCTTTAACTTTGGCTAGTGTGTCTCAGGGACAAGAAAAGTAACTGAGACAGTTGTGGTCATTTTTACTGCAGTTCTGATGATAATTGCATTTTCTAGCCATGTGATTTGTCTTGTATCTCTTGCCTAAGGTGCTATTTTATTTCTTCTCTATTTGGGTCTTCATTTCTGCTTCTGCAACTACACCCCTTTGAATTGATAAAATGCGAAGAAATACTAAGAAATGGAAGATGTGGGAGGTAGCCTTAAAGTTCTACAGCTTTCACATATTTTTTTTTTCAGGTGGGATACAGTGATTAATGTTTCAGTGTTTTAACAAACTTTGATATGATAGCCAGTTCATGTTAATATGGTTTCTTTAACTTTTCATCTTCTTATTACAGTGCATGACAGGTTCAAAGAGTTTATGCTTACCTATGCTTTGCTATAAGTAAGCTTTCACAATTTAAGAAAATATATTACTATGCCATAGGAAAGTGGATGCATCTAGAGACTATACTGTTAAATGAAATAAATCAGACACATAAGCTTAAATATCACAGAGCAAAATAAAAGATATAAAATAAGAAGTAGGAATATAGATCATTCTCAAATGGGAAGAGAATGAACAGTTGGAGGGAAAGGATGGAAAGGGTATGAAAATGGAATTACGATGAGTTTGATATGTGTTCCAACTCCACACAAGGAATGTAACACATACTGTAAGCATGTACTAATAATCCTCCAAAAGGAAATAAACTTATGTAAAAACATCTGTTTTTTTCAGTTATCTAGTGATGGAATACTGAGATTTACTAAATGTGTCCTCATGTTCATTAGGCAGTTTGGGGTCTCTTTTAGTAATAAGAAAAGGCTTTCAGCTTCTCTCCCATTTAGTATTTTGTTGGTTGTTGCATAACTATATATGGCCTTTATTTCTTTGAGGTACATTCCTTCTATCTTTAATTTATTCAGAGTTTTTTTCATGAAGGGGTGGATGCATTTTATGCTTATATTTGGATGATCTTATAACTTGCCCTTCATTCTATTGATGTGCTAATATTTATTGATTTGTATGCATTCAACCATCCTTACATCTTTGTAATGAGCCCATTTGATCATAGTGAGTAGTCATTTTGATATGTTACTGGATTTGGCTTGCTAGTCATTTGTTTGGTATTTTTGCATCCATGTTCATAAAAAGTGTTAACCTATAGATTTCTTTTTTGTTGTATCTTTTTTGGCTTTAGTATTAATGTTAGCTTTGTAGGATGTGCTTGGAGAAATCTCCTCCTCTTTAATTTTTTAAAAATAATTTAAGGAGGGCCGGGGAGTTGGCTCAGTGGTTCTGGCACCTGTCTTGCAAGCACAAGGACCCGGGTTTGATTCCCAGGAAACCATATACCATACTGGGTGTGGAGACTCAGGCCCAGCAGCAACCAGTACCATATACCACAGTGCTGGGCGTGGTGGCTCACACCTGTAATCCCAGCACTCAGGAGGCAGAGGCAGGAGGATTTCTGTGATGTGAGTTTGAGGCTAATCTCTGGGCCAGCCTGAAGTACAAAGTGAGACCCTGTCTCAAAAAACCTAAAAAAAAAAAATAATAATTTAAGGAGAATTGATATTAATTTTTCTCTAAATGTTAGGTAGAACTCAGCAGTGATACTGGTTCATCCTGGGCTTCTCTTTCATGGGAGGTGCTTTGTTATTAGTTCAGTCTTATTTCAAATCATTAGTGTTTTCAGATTTTCTATGTCTTCATGATTCATTCTTGGTAAGATGTATGTGGATCACAAATTTGTCCGTTTCTTTTAGGTTATTAAATTTGTTGGCATAGAGTTGTTCATAATAATCTGTAATGATCCCTCTGTATTTTTGTGGTGCCATTTATAACTTCCTTCTTCATTTCTGATTTTATTAATGAGTCTTCTTTTTCTTTTTAGTATTTAAGTGTTTCTCTATTTTATTTTTTAAAATAAGTTTTATTGAATTTTAAAATTGATTTTGAGTCCATTTATCTCTGCTCTGATTTTTTATTATTTTGTTTCATCTACTAATTTTGAGTTTTGTTTTGTTTTTGTTTTTCTGATTCCTTAAGATACTGGAGTAGGTTATTTGTGATCTTTTTGCTTTTTGATATAGCTGTGATGAAATATAGCCGTACATGAAATATTGTCTCCGTTTTTGTTTGTTTCAGGATATTTAAAAAATTCTTTCTTGATTTCTTGGTTATTTAAAAGCAAGTTAATTTCCATGTATTTGTCAAACTCAGCTTTAAACAAAAATTTATGTTTAAACTCAGCTTTTCCTGCATGAGAATAGTAAGCCTTTGCTTTGAAGGACATTTTGAACTTGGAGCAAATAAAAATTTGATAAGTAAATGTATTTTATTTGTTTTCAGACAGGAAATGTAATGACACTTAATTTCTTGGAAATCTGGGGTATAGTGGCAGTTTGGAAAACAATCTGTTCATTGTAGACTACCAGTACACAGCCTTCATGTGATAAGGAGTCAATAAAGCACAATCGTCTGTATTTTCAGAGTTTTATGTACATCAGCAAATGGTTCAAACCATGTAACAAAAGACTCTTGTGCTGATGTGATGTATCTTGGCATAGCACTGTTCTCAACGTAGCAGTGTCTGGTTGTTTGTGCTGAGGTAATTTTGCATTCTCTTGATTTTACTCGGGATTTCTTTAGTTTTTTTTTTTTTAATCTTTATTGGTACATTACATATATGCATCATGATTGCTCTCTATAATGGGGATTTGTACCAGTATAAGACACAACTTAATTCTCATTTTTTCCCATAGCCCTACACACCTTACTGCCCCCCCATATACATAAAATTTGTTTCCTTACTTTGTTATAATCTCATTGTTCTTCCCCCTTCACCCCATTTTACTTTGAGCATTTTCTATTTCACAATATATAACATAAAATTCTAGGACTCATTTACATCTTTATTTTCTTATACCAGAGAAAAGATGCGATATTTACACATCTGTGCCCTATGTATTTCACTTATGAGGATATCCTCAAGGTATGTCCATTTAAGTAGAAATGATTCAAACTTATCATTTTTTATGGCAGAGTAATACTCCATCCTGTAGAAGAACCACAGCTTTTTTTATCCAGTCTCCAGTTGATGGACACTTGGGTTGTTTCCAAGATGTAGCAATCACAAATTGGGCTGCTATAAACATGGGTGCACATATGTCACTGTGATATGAGTCTTTAAATTCTTGTGTGTATATACCTAGCAGGGCAATGGCTGGGTCAAATGGGACCGCCAATCCTAGCTTTTTGAGGAATCTCCAAACTGATCTCCACAGGGGTTGTATGAGTCTACAGTCCCACCAACAGTGGAGAAGGGTTCCTTCATCTCCGCAGCCTCGCCAACATTTGCTGTTGGCAGAATCTGAAATGGCAGCCATTCTGTGTGGAGTGAGATGAAATCTCAGTGTTGTTTTCATCTGCATCTCTCGAATGACTAATGATGTCGGATCATCGTTCCCTGAAACTGGAGCTGAATAGCAAAGGAAAGCCCAGGATCTTCACAAACACATGGAAACCGAACAACACTCTGCTGACCAACCAATGTGTCACAGAAGAAATTAGAGAAGAAATTGAGCAGTTCTTACAACTAAACGATAACCCCAGTACAACCTATAGAAATTTATGGGACACAATGAAAGCAGTTCTATGAGGAAAATTCATAGCAGTGAAAGCCTACATCTACAGGTTTTGTTTTTATTTTTTGCCTTCTGAGCAGTGTCTTTGACTCTCTTGCATTTTTTCCTTTGATAGTTTTCTTCTCCTCCAGTGCTTCAGCTTAAGGTAGTTTTACTCTGTATAATACATGGGAATTTGGGGGGTTATATTATCTACAGATTACATATGTTATGTAGGTAAATATTTTGCAGTCCTCAGTGTCACACATAATTTCAGTTTACATAATCATTTTCACCTTTCCTTTTAGTTTCTCATTACTTTCAATAACTATCTAATCTGGGCTATAGCCATTTGTATCCATTTCCTTGGTCACTGGGAAAGTGATCTCCACTCCCAGTTCTTAGCTTCAGAAGTGTCTTGCATCCCCTTTGAACATCTTGTTTTGGGAATGAACTCTTTGGAACTACTTCTCTTCTAACTGTTTCATTACATTAGAAAGGCTTATCTTAGTCATGATTTTGGTTCCAGACTGTTTCAGAAAGCTGTTCTTTTTTTTTTTCCTCCCCTCCACTCTTCCCTCATGGTTTTACCCTCCCTTTTCTCACTCTGGGTCCTTCTCTTTCCCTTCTGGTGTTGTCTGGATTTGTCATGGTGATTGGATGTATGACTAGGAGAAAGGTGTCTGGTTATTCCATGGCCAGGCTGTGGTATACCATTTCAGTAAATGGTAGAAACCTACAAGCCAGAGTTTAGAACTGAGGTTTCAAGATGCAGATGTTACCATATGTATATGTTAAAATTCTTTTCAAGTCAAGGTTTGAGCCTTTATATTCAAATATATTTTCCACCCCCTGCCTGTAGAGATTTTTTTTGAGCTCATGTGATAATCAGTACAAAAACCCTTTACATAGACATTGTTAAATATAATTTAACTTTTTTTTTTTTGAGACAGGGTCTCGCTTTGTGGTTCAGGCTGGTCCTGAGCTTAGCGTCCAACTCACATTACAGCAATCCTCCTGCTTCTGCCTCCTGAGTGCTGGGATTACAGGCGTGAGCCACCACACCCGGCACTGTGCTATGTGGTACTGGTTGCTGCTGGGGTGAGTCTCCACACCCAGTATAGTATGTGGTTACCGGGGATCGAACCCGGGTCCTTGCGCTTGCAAGACAAGCGCCAGAACAACTGAGCTAACTCACCGGCCCTAAATATAATTTAACTTTTATTAAGCTTCTTCTCTGTCAAAGAAAGGACTATTGTTTTTGTTGAATTATAAATATTATTATGCAGTATCAAAACTTCAAAGATTCTAGCATCTCAAAGTTCAGCAATCCATGTTTGAAAATCAGAATGCCTGAGAAAATCTCATATCCATCTCTAAAATTAGAAATGAGATGCAGACACTACAGGCAATTTACGAGACATGCTAATTATGCTTTTTCTTTTTGTGGAAAAAAAAAACTAGAAAAAAAGTGAAACAGTTAGCTCTTTACAAACTAAACAGTTTATCTTTCTTTGGGCAGTACATTCCCCCTTATTTAATTTGAGAATCAGTTACATCCATGTGCCTATGATATATTTATTTCTTACTACTGCCAATTTTTTATGGATTAATAACTGAGTTCTAATTTCCCTATATGATATTTTCAAATCTACATGTTTATATAAATATTCAAATTTCCAAATTTTGTTTATAGATAATTGTTTTGGGGAAATATGTCTTTGCCAAACTAAAGCCAAGTGCTTTATTAATAGATATTTTGAGCATCTTTTGTAAGTGTTGTGTTTGCTATATATGAAACCTAATGTACACTCCAGCTTTATCTTGTGATTTAACATACGTACTGACTTCTTAGAAAATATATGAAGAATTCACATTGACAAGAAACTCCTATGTGGCTGTTGATTACCATGTACAAGGGATTTACCTTCTCTTTCATGTTTGGGAAATTAACTTTGTGGAGGAGATGGAAGGAAGACTCCCATGGAGGAATCAGAGTATTCTCTGGGTACATAGTGACCTTCTGTTAGCACCTGGCTTCTCTACTTCCTGCTGTTAGCCTGTCCTGGTTGCAGCTGGCAGTATTCCCAGCCCACAGAGGATTGCTGCCCAGGGCCTGGAGCTTTAGCTCTGCTTGGCAGATCATCTGTGATTTTTGATTACCACCTCTGTATTCCACCAGCATATGTAATTTAGAACTGATTATAATTTACATCACCTTGAAGCCTAATAAATGTGATCTTTACTTGCATCTTAATACCTATCAAGCTGTTTTTTTCTTCTTCCTGTAGTTAAAAGTAAGCAAGTCCTGTAATGAATCTGAGAAATGAAAAAGCAGGGGACTAATTTCACAATAGTGATTCTTGCATTAATGAGAGGGGGGAAATTTGCATTTTGGACTTGTCCAATTACTTTCTGCAACACTGAAGTTTAATTTCATATTTAAATATGTATTCAAATCTGAGTTGGACCCCTTCTTTAAAATTCTTCAATAATTGTCTATAATCTAGCATAAAGGTGTAGCCCATACTCATAGTTCATAGGCACAATCTGGCCTGCAGACTCATCTATTTGTTCTGCCTAGTTAGCATTTAAAAGTCTGCAAACTTCACATATGGACTAGATTCTCAGCATCCCTTGAAAATCCAGAGAGTGTGTCAATATTGCACCCTGATTCTTGCATTGGTTGGAGCTAAGAAACCAACAGCACCCCTCCCCCAACGTGGGCAGTCTGTCACACTAACTAGTGCCTTACACTCAGATGCTTGGCCCATGTACATTACCAGTGTTGGCTTTCTTGATGCTTTGGAAACTCTCTGCAACTGCTTTTCCTCTTGTGTTTGTACCCATGCTCTCTAGTCTTTGGACCTTTGTACTTTCTCTTTTTTTTTTGTTTGCGTTTTTTGTAGTACTGGGGATTGAACCCAGGACTTTCTTACTGAGCTATATCCCTGGCATTTTAAACTTTTTATTTATGTTCTACTGACTGAGCTTGCTACGTGGCTGTTCCTTTTTTGTTTTTATTTTGATACAGTCTTATTAAATTACCACAGAGAACTTGAACTTGTGATCCTTCCACCTTATCCTCCCCAGTATTTGGACTTGCACACATGTCCTCTTGTGTCAGTGTACTTCCTCTTGAAGTTCCTAACCCCTCTTCCCTCTTGCTTAGCTCCCAAGGTCAGTTTGATCATGTTTTTTTTAACGCCATCTCTGACATCCCTCCCTCTCTACCCAGTTTTGTTAGATGCCCTTCTACAGAATAGCCTTCAGTAATTTTTGCTCATTTATAGGACTTGGAATACTGTGAGCTATTACTTTACTTCACCTTAGATCTTGAGCCTTAAGAGCAAGATATGTCCCACAGTTTGTTTATTTGGGTGCTCAAAAGTTTTGATACATAGTAAGCTTGCAATACTTTTATTTTTTGGTACCATGGATTGAACTCAGGACCTTGCATTTGCCAGGTAGGTGTGCTGCTGAACTAAATCTGAAAACATGATTCTGTCTTGTCCTGAACTGTACATTAGAATTACTTGGACAACTTTAGAAAGACTCAGTATTCAGGCAGTTAGAAGAGAATCTTTTGGGGTTAGGACCCAGGAATTAACAATTTTAAAAACTCCTCTGGTACTTTCAATATGCAGTTAAGATTGAGGATCACTGACCTGAGACATTTGGATAACATAAAGAAAAGCAATGTACCATCATTGAATTTCAGATTAATTATTTTTTTTCTTTTACTGGGGATCAAATTCTAGTCCTTATGCTTCTAAGGAAGGTGTGGTACCACTTGAACTATATCTCCAGCTTTGGACTAAAATATTGATGAACATTTTTACTTAGGTAGCACACGAACACTCAAAAAAGGGGATAGATAACTTTAAGAAATTAATTTGTCTTACAGTAGTCAAACAGTTCTAAATGCCACATTGCTGACAGCTGACCAGCAATGCTAGCTGCAGTACGTTAACAGCTGTGGATAATTCTGGTAGTTATGTAGCCATGTGTCATTTTCTACCTTGCTGCATTTTGATTTTAATTTCAAGAGGATTATTTTTCAAGCTGCAAAGTAGTTTAAGTATTTATTGAGTTTCCAACACTAATCACTTTTTTGCATATTCTTCCTTGCTTTTATTCAGGACTGCTAGTTGTAATAAAGACAAATGCAAAACATTAACTACGGTCTGGTGTGGAACATACTCTTGGGATGAAAGCCAGTATAGCTTGGTGAAAGCTATTACCAGCTGCATTGTCTGATAATCAAATGATGAGTCCTGAGCTCATGATTTGTTTGAAGATTCAGGGAAAAAAGAACAGTGAAAGAGTTAAGGATACATTTATGAATTGGGATTGCCTTTCTTATGGAGAAGAGTAGAGTAAAGTGAAACATATTTTGTATGGGCCTTTATTTTGTAGATGGTAACTTAATTGTTTCCATTGAGAATAGCTAGTAGGAATTTGGTTTAAAATTAAGAGAGCATTAGAAATTTCTGTCCAAAGAATCAATTCCTGGATAATGGTATTAACTGTGCTTTCTTTTCTGGGAGAGCTTTATGAAGAGATTGACTCCTAACCAGAAAACTTCTTGAAATTTCTTTTATCTTTGTGATTACAAAATGTCTTCCATTAATCTTTTATATCTGAGCTTGTCAACTTTTTCACACTGCCTGTGTATTTTACTGAGAAAACTGATTTATCTCCATTAAATCCAGCAGTAATATTGTAGTGTAGTGATTTATATTTTCTAACCACTGTCTGCATATTAAACAATGTTTCCCATCTGAGCTAATAGGCTAGCATGGAAGCTTCTTGGTTATGTCAGCCTCTCTTACCAGGAGCCTTTTTGTAGCAAGCAAGGGACTGTTAAGCTGCAGGAGAGCTGGAAAATATCTTCTATCTAGTGGTGGCCTGACTCCAGCTGGCTCATTACCCAGGTTGGAGCAATGGTGTCACTTGACACCATTTTGAAGGCTAAAGCAGTTAGTCCAGAAGAGCCAAATCTGGAGCTCTGTGAGGACTGGCTGCCACCTTCAGCACCTGTGAATACCTGAGGTGTAACTATGTGCCTCAGGATGGTGGCTTCCATTACTGAGCAGAGAAGAGAGCTAATTAATCAGCCAGCCTGGTGCACCCAGCTGGATCTCTCTTCACAGCCTAGTGAGTCCGAGGTTGAATTTTGAATTCCTGTGCCTCTGACCCCAAATTTGTAGCACCACTCATCTCTGGAGGGCAGAGAAAGGTTACCAGAGAAAGGTTGGGTCATTCTATCACCTTGAGCATCTGCTTTTCTGCTCACTGCCCCTGTTGCCTGCTGCCTTTCCTTCCTTCTCACATGATCATGGATTTAGCCTAGTACATTTTGCCAAATGACCTGGGTAAAAAGATGGTGGCAGTAGTCCATGGAAGGGTGAAAGTGCTGGCAGTAAGGAAAGGCAGGATGCCAGCTGCTAATGTCAGCAAGCTTGGTATCTATACTTTTCCCAGAATCTTTCGGCTCCTGAGATTTAGCTTTGCCAGACAGAGGCTTTTGTTTGGAAATATAAAGTTCTGATCTAGATCTAACTCTGGCAAAAAATTTTCCCCTTAGATTGCTGTCACAATTGTCTCTGTTCTTTGGATTGTAAATATTTTATCTTATCTGCAGGTCATGAACAATACCTTGAGTTTGGTTTGGCAGATGAAAAATGGAAAGGGAAGTTGATTTTAAGTCAAATGACTATAATCCCAAAACTCAGGGGGCTAAATCAGGAGGATTACAGTGAGTTTGAGGCCAGCCTGGGCTATATAATAAGCTCAAAGCAACTCTGAACTAGTGAGACTTTGACACCATTTTGAAGGCTAAAGCAGTTAGTCCAGAAGAGCCAAATCTGGAGCTCTGTGAGGACTGGCTGCCACCTTCAGCACCTGTGAATACCTGAGGTGTAACTATGTGCCTCAGGATTACAGTGAGTTTGAGGCTCACTGTCAGGAACCTGTCTCACTCAGGTCTCAGGAAACCAGGAGAAAAAAAGTTGATTGTATTTGCCATTGTCCTGATGTAAAATATGTATTTGTAGTCCCTAACACCTGTCTCTACTCCCTTTTCTTCCTAACATAAACTTTTTCACTTGAAGACTGGCTCAACTCTAGTTCCCAAGCCAATCTGGAAGCTAAGACAAATATTTAAATAGGTTCAACCACTTAGTCAGTGGAGTACAGCTTCTTTTTCTACAGGCAATATCCTGTACTCTGTTGTGGCCAAGTAAGCCTCAGCTGTATTCTTCCATACTTTGTGTTGGGGTTCCTAGCAGCACATGGATAGTCTTTGGCCTTGGAAGCTGACTTTGTGAAGATCCTTAGAGCCAATTAAGACATTTCTAGCAGTGATGGAACTTGTGTCCTGGCTTATTTTGGTCATATCTCCCGCTGGAGAATAAAGTTAGAGTCTGAGCCTAGAGTGCTCTGCTTACCAATATCACTTGCCTGTCTTACTCCTGAATGTTGCCTGCTCTCTGTGGCACATTTTTCTTTGAAGCCTCATGGAATGAAAAAGACATGTTTGATCAGATAGAGACCAAGTTCAGATGCTGCACTACATAAATGTGTGTTTTGGGATAAGTTTTTCTTTCAGCCTTAATTCTTCCACTATATGGTGAATGTCATACAAATTAGAAATGATTATATGATATGTTATACTTAAAATCTTCTACATATTTTCAAATGCTTAGGAGAAGTTTACATCTTCTTTTCATTTTTCTGCTTGGGATCTTGCTTCATGATGGCAATTGCCAACCTCTGTGTACACAGTGAAGCACTTTCTTGCTTTGTTCCACCTCTCATTGGCTTTTGCAGTTGTTCACTTTTCTTTTTTTTAAGGTTTTTTGAGACAGGGTCTCACTTTGTGGTTCAGGCTGGCCCAGAGCTCAGCCTCAAACTCATATCACAGCAATGCTCCTGCCTCTGCCTCCCGAGTGCTGGGATTACAGGCTTGAGCCACCCCGCCCGGCACTGTGGTATGTGGTACTGGTTGCTGCTGGGGTGAGTCTCCACGCCCAGTATAGGTATGTGGTTACCGGGGAATCAAACCTGGGCCTTTGCGCTTGTAAGACAGGCGTCGGAACCACTGAGCTAACTCCCCGGCCCGGGTGTTCACTTTTCAAAGTCTTTCTTTTATGTGCATTAGTAGGTCTTGGGCCGTTTTTTTTTTTTTTTTTTTTTTTTTTTTTTTTTTTTTTTTTTTTTTTTTCTTCTGTCTATTGTTTTCTTTAGAGAGGATTATAAAATTGGACAGAAAAGACAAAACCCAAGCATGGAGGTATATTTATTATTCTTACCCCTGCTCCAATTTCTAGCTTTTCCTGTGATTAAAATCAGTCTATAGATATTGCCTACATAGGCCATGTGTTTCTATATGTAGTGTTGTGCAATAAGCTACTGGCCTTTGGAATCTGGGGTCTTCTGGTTTCTAATTTGTTCAGCTAAGCAATGGAAATAACATTTTGTTGCTAGAAATTGGTCTCTAGTGGCCATCTTCTTTTTCTAGTCTGTATCTATCAAGCAGCTGGACATGAATTAGCATAGTCAAAAGTATTTTAACCAAAGACCCCTGACCTGACACCAAAGTTGTATTTCCTAGACGAAGGCAGAAATCAGCCAGACAACTGACAGGGCATATCACAAGCAGTTGTTTATGGCTTACTCATGAGCAAATCCTGGATGCAAGTTCAGTATCCAAAGAGAAAATATATAGGAGATCATAGCTCTAACTTATTTTGCCTTCCAGAGGAAACTCTGAATGTCACTTGAAATACATCTCACTGTACATTCTAATGTTGATAAACTGGATCCAGTTTTCAGTATGTATTAGGTTGACCTAGTGATGGTTGCAAATTTCAAGGTGTTCAAAAGCCTGTTTTACAAGTGTTGTGAAGTGAATCAAAAATATTTTCTATAACTTCATATAATTAGAACCTCAGAGCCTCTTGATGATATTGAAAGACTCCTTGGTCAGTTTAAATCTCCCCATGTTTCTGTTCATTATGTTATAGCCCTCTGAAAGAGTTTTAATTAGATTGCAAACAGCATTGATTTTCAGTGACAGATTAATGCCTAAGTTGGTATATTGAAGAACAGAAATAAGGGGAGTAAATTAAAAAACTATTTAATAGTTTCTGAACTACTCTAATGCAGGATTGTGAGACAGGGACCTATATTCCCTAACCTTTACTTAATAATGGAATGCATTTAAAATGACTAGAAGGAATTATGGTACTCTTCTGTTTTCCTTTTTCTCTCAATCTTGAAAAGCACTTCAGTAAATCAAGATATTGAATTACCACTACATTTCTCCTGAAATCAGAACCATTGAACCTTTCTTGGACTACATTCTCTTAAAACTATAGCCTGTGGCCACTTTTAGTTCAGCCTCACAAGCTAAGAATGGCTTTTACAGTGAGTATTCATCAGAAAATGTATGTGGCTTAAAAAGCCCAAAATATTCACCATCTGACCATTTACTGAAAAAGTTTGTCCGTTCCTGTTTTAATATGTCATGAATGAAATATTTTTCTCTATGAGCTTAAGTGGAACATTTAAGTTGTGCTTTCTATAAGGTTATCAAAAAGGAGAGTGAAAAAGTCATGTGTTTCATAACTGGGGGGATCCTAATCCTAAATTCTGACTGACTCTCTACTTGGAGGACCTCAGGAAATTCACTGAAGTCTTCGCAGTCTCGGCTTCCTCAGGGCTGCTGTGAGCAAGTATCTTGCATTTACAATAGTAGGGTCATAGAAAGTGATAATTCCTCAGTCAGGTGATAATAAGCTACTTATAAAGCCCCTGGGTCACTGTTGAAAAGACTGACAAGGGCAAAGGGGGCAGAAGGCCATTGCGAACTCCCAGCATTTGCCAGACATGTGTTGTGGCACGGAGTGTCTGCCTTCTGAACACTTCAGTCCCAGAGCAGATTCCTCTAGCCTGGTGTGCAGTGTTTTCTCCAAAGCTGGCTTCTCTCTCACATCTTCACAAGGATTCATTTTTCTCAGCTCACTACCCTGTGTTTTTCAGCTGCCTGAAGATGTTCATGTCTTTGCATCTTTGCACTGGACTCAAATATGTGTGGGTGGGCCCTTCATAGTAATTTGCTACCAAGAACTATTCTTAATCTCTTCTCTCTCTCTCTCCCTTTGTTTTTTAAGGACAGCATGTACCTAATTATGTCAAAAAGAATTTATCCTTCTATTTTTAAAATTTTTAAATTTTTAAAATTTAAAAAAAAATTGAGGATGAAGTTTAACTATGGGACTCAGGCTGGTCTTGAGCTCCCTGAGCTCAAGCAGTCTTCTCACCTCAGCTTCTAAGCAGATGCACATGATCCTGTGTCCTACTGAATTTGGTCCTGTTAAACTGTTCCTTTCCTAGATTGTCACTGTGATTCTGGGTAACTTTAGGTAAGGAACTTAAATTGCTGTTCTTTTCTTTCTTTCTGTCTTTCTTTATAATATGAAATGAAAAATTCTTCTGGTTTAGGGGAAGAGTATTATATTCTGGGCTGAGAACATCAAGATACTTTTTAATGGTGGCTGAAGTTGGTGTGATTTTAAGAAAAGTCTTTGTGTGCTATTTTGATGACTACGGCTGGGAACATCTGTGTAGTTATGCCTTTGATTTTTTTCAAGCAAAAGTGTGATAGCATTATGTCTTTGTAGCCCTACATTCAATTTATGAGACTGTGAGAAGTTTTAACTAAGAGAAGACATGCAGAGATCATGCTGTCCTCCCATTCTGTGGAAGGATGGAACTACTTGATAGGTCTGACATTAGAGAAACTCTTTAGTATGTTAGGTGAAGGATCGGGTCAGGCTTTAAAACACTGTGATTATAAGTAGGAAGTGCAACCCAAGAACATGGCTGCATTTAGCAAGTAATAAATAAGCTTGAATTTGAAAGAATCCCTGCCATGTTCAGACATAAATTTTATTTCTATAGTATTTTTTCCTTCAAAGTCAGAATGTCTTTATTACTGTTACTTAAATATTCTGTAAGGATATTCCTTTTGTCCTCTGGATACTATTTATTAATAAGATGTTTTGTTGTTGCTTAAAGACAACATAGCAGTATTTTCAGAAATGAGTGATAAACTGAAGTTTTCTGTAAGTCATATGCCTATTTTATGCACTTAATGCCATCAAATGTGCCTAAAATGATTTTGTTATTATATTTTCTTCAATATAAGAAACTTAATAGTCAATATCTACTTTGATAACTTGTACTCCAATAAGATGAAAAACAAAGAAATGGACAGACACCTGGACACATATGAATTACCCAAGTTGAATGAAAAAGATACTGAAATTCTAAATACCACAGTATCAATCAATAAAATTTAAGATGTAATTAAAAATCTCCTAACAAAGAAAGGTCCTAGTCCCGAGAGCTTCACCACTGAATTTTGCAAGGATGGTTCAATATATGTAAATCAATAAATTTGATACAGTATATTAGAGTCAAGGACAAAAACCATGCAATCATCTCAGTAGATACAGAAAAAGCATTCAACAGATCTCAATAGCCATTTATTCATGATTAAAACCCTACAGAAAATTGGAGTAGATGGTCTTTATCTCAACTTGAGAAAAGCTATTTATGAAAAAAACCAACAACCAACATCATACTAAACGCTCAAAAATGAAATCTTTCATGGTAAAATCAGAAATAAGACAAGGATGTCAGCCATCACCACTCCCATTCAGTAAAGTTCTGGGACCATTAGCTGCACCAAGTAGACAAGAAAAAGAAATAAAAAGAATAAAGATAGGAAAGGAAGAAGTTAAGCTGCCACTATTTGCTGATGACATGATACTCTATATAGAAGACCCCCAAAACTCAACAGAAGACTGTTAGACTTAATTATCAAATTCAGCACAGTAGCTGGGTACAAGTTAAACACTTAATAATCAGTGGCCTTCCTATACACAAATAACATACTCACTGAGAGGAAAAAGGGAATCAATTTCTTTCACAATAACATCCAATAAAATGAAGTATCTGGGAAGCAACCTAACAAAGGAAGTGAAAGACCTCTATTCTGAAAATTATAGCAATCTGAAAAAAGGAGATTGCAGAGAAAATCAGAAAATGAAAAGATATCCTTTGTTACTGGGTAGGAAGGAGCAGTATTATCAAAATGGCCATACTCCAAAAACTGCTACATAAGCCAAGGATTTAGCTCAGTGGTTCTGGGACCTGCCTTGTAAGCATAAAGTCCTGAGTTCAATTCCTGGTACAAAAAAATTAAATTAAATTTTTAAAAACCCCTAAAACTGCTATATAAATTTAATACAATCCTGATTGAAATATGAATAGTTCACAGAATTAGAGAAAATCCAAAAATCCATCTGGAGCCAGGAGAGACCTAGAATAGTAAAAGCACTTTTAGGTAACAGGGATCTGGCAGTGGTATCTTAATCCCCAACTTTATACTATACTACAAAGTCACTGTGATTAAAAAACAAAAACCATAAAAAACCTCCCAAAAACCTGGCAAAGAAACAGACCTGAGGACCAAGAGAACAGCTTAGAAGTTGCAGAAACAACTGCAGACATTCTAAGTCACCTAATCTTTGACAAAGGATCCAAACACCTTGAAAAGAGAAAAAATAGCCTCTTCAATACATTTCTGGAAAAACAGGGTTTCAACCTGCCAAAGATTAGAACTATACCTACATCTTTCATCATGCACTAGCCTGAATTTGAAATGGATTAAACATCCAAATTTTAAAACAGAAACACTTAACCTGCTGGAAGATAGAATAGGTGGAACTATTGAAGACATTGATGCAGGAGGTTGACTTTATGAGCAAATGAAGACATTTTTACAATGAAGACATTGTAGGAGCAAAACTTCAGTAACTCGAGAATTAGCCAGATGAATCAACAGCTGCCATCTCATCTTATCAAAAAGCTTCTGCACAGTGAGAGAAACCACCAACAAAATGAAAAGACATTCTACAATGTGGGAAAAAAAGTTTTACCAGCTGTTCCTCAGACAAAGAGCTACTATTTCCATTATATAAAGAACTTAAAAAAAAATGAAATCTCTCAAATTTAAAGACCCAGTTCAAAAATGAGCATTGGAAAATAAGATATTTTTCAGATGAAGAAGTAAAAGTAGCAAAGAAATGTGAAAAAATGTTCAATATCACTGATTATTTGAGAGATGCAGATGAAAAAAACACGGAGATTCCATCTTATTCCACAAAGAATGGCTGCTTTCATGAAATCAACCAACAACAAATGCTGATGGGAATATAGGAAGAAATGAACCCTCTCTACTGTTGGTGGGAATGTAGACTGGTGCAAACACTGTGGAAATCTCTGTGGATATTTCTCAAAAATCTAGGCTTAGAGGTCCCTTTGCTATTTCCTTGCTGGGTATATTCAGGAAAGAATTAAAAGCATCTGTCCACAATAAGTGAAATAAATAGGGCACAGATAGGTAAATATCGCATCTTTTCTCTGGTATGAGAAAATAAAGATGTAAATGAGTCCTAGAATTTTATGTTATATATTGTGAAATAGAAAATGCTCAATGTAAAATAGGGTGAAGGGGGGAAAATGATGAGATTGTAACAAAAAAGTAAGGAAACAAACTTTATGTATATGGGGGGCGGTAGGGTGGGTAGGGATATGGGAAAAAATGAGAATTAAGTTGTGTCTTATACTGGTACAAATCCCCATTATGGAGTGCAATCATGATGCATATATGTAATGTACCAATAAAGATTAAAAAATTTAAAAAAAAGCATCTGTCCACAGTGACATATGTGTACCCATGTTAATAGCAGGATAGTTTGTAATAACTAGTTAAAACTACCAAAATGTCTATCAGCTAGAGACTGGAGAAAGAGGTTGTATGTATTTTTAAAAATACAGTGAAGTATTATTCAGCAACAAAGAATCATTCATTAGAGACACTTATGGTTAAATGGATGCACCTTGAGGCAATACTCATAAGTGAAATAAATAGGACACAGATGTGTAAGTACTAGGTTGTAAATGAATAACAGGTACTGTGAAATAAGAAAATGTTCAAAGTGAAAAAGGAACTCTTTGGGGCAGGGGAAAGCAAAGAAAGTAAACTTGATGGTAAAAAAACCCCAAAAAACCCAAAGCTTATGTACAAAGAGGATTGTGAAGACTGAAGGGAATGCAAGAGAATGGGAAAAATAAGAATCGAGATATACCATGTTACAGGTACAAATCTTCAGTGATGTATGTGATCATAATGTATTCCTAAAATTTACCAATAAACTCTATTTATTAAAAAAGAAACTTTGTTTATAGATACGTAGAAAAGTGAAGATTTTTTTTTTCTTAATGAGTTTTACCATTTAAAAACTGCATCTGGCAAGACATATTAACTTGCTTAGATCAAAAGAAAGTTAAGTTAAGGAAACTTGGAGAGAGCTGTTAGGACTGGATGTGACTCAGTAACAATGTAAAACCTTGCATACATTAGGCTCTGGATTTGATCCCCAGCCTGGCAAAAACGATAAATAACAATAAAATCAAGTAAAACAACAAAAATACATGTTAAAGATGTTCAACCTTCCACCTTTAAGAGCTGCCTCTATCCTACCTAGCATTTCATCTCAGTACCTTTCCCTCTCCCAAAAGCTGTATCTTCATGCCTATCCAGGCAGCTGGATGTGGATAGAACCCGATAGACACTGCTATAGACCAGACTGGACCTATACCACAGTGAAGAATAGACTAACATCAGCCCTCATAAAGCAGATACATGACTAAACAAAAGGGATTTGTCCATATTCACCATCCTTATTGCCTTTCTTCCTATATTTGCAAAGTCACATTTTGTTTGTTCTTAAAGACCTCATTCAAATTTTCTTCCATGAGGTTATATTCTTCTACCAAAGAAGAAGAGCTCTCTGTCTTTTCTAAATTCTCCAAGTACAACTTTTTTTTCAGCTCACTTTGTGCAGTAATAAATTTTGTGCCTGCACACTAGAGCTGCCTTTTGGAGAGTCCTGTGTACTGATTAGCATATTAAAGGTTAAAACTCTGCTGCTTAATGCCACTCTATCAAGGAATAATTGCCCTTATTCGCTCATAATACAGTATCTGACATTTTATCATTAGGAATTATTTCCATGGAGCTGTACAGAGCATCAGATTCCTAGAATATAATTAAAATTAAAGAGAAGGAGAAGGGTAATAGAGAAATAATTTGCGATACAACAAACCCAGTGTGGTACATTTTGCCTAAGTCAGAATTCTGAGTAAAGGCATACAATGGTCCTGTAGACAGATTCTGGAGCAGTAAAAGGTCATAAATGCTATGCTTTTTTCTCCAAGATGGAGGATGTGTTTAAGGTAGTTGCAAAAAACTGAAAAGAAAAGCAATTTTATATGGAAGTAGTAGTCAGGTAGTTAGAAGTCATATTCTTTACATTCTTTCTGTACTTTTTGCATTCTCACAAAAATATGCCCTCAGAACACATATAGCTTTCTCTTTGCATAAATTTCCAGTTTTTACTTCACTGAAGGAAGAGACATAGGAAGGAAGTTGTTTTAAAATATCTAGAGTTCAACTAAACTTGTGTTCTGATAAGACTAAAAAGGCATTGGTGGCTTGGAAAAGGAACTGATTGTGTTGACTATATATGTAACAGTGAGCAATGTCACTTTTTCATGGGACTCATACACCTCAAATCTGGCCTGGTATCTTTTTTGAGAAGAGAATTACTTGCTGTTTCTTTTCTGTGAAAAGTAGGACACTTTATGAAATAGGCAATAGAATTCATTTTCTTTTGAGGATGTAAATATGGCCTAAGAAGATACAGTTAAAATATGAGATTTCAGCAAGGACTACTTAAGGCTGTAAGAAGGGATATTTTTAGTTTGATGTTAAAATTGTCTCCAAATCTGGTTTATTGTTGAGGATTTTGATCATTAGAATTCTTTTCTGATACTTGTCTGTACTGGAGAAAAACCAACGGCCCTGTCTAGTCTCTGATGAGAAATAGGGAAAAATGTTGAAAACTATTGTGAGAGAAGTTATGTTCATGCTATTTCTATGTTGCTGTGCAAATAGACAGCAAAATATCTCCACCTGTCAGTGAGGCCTCGATTTTCAATCAAATTTGATAGCCTGTTTGGCCTCAATCCTGACCTTATTTTGGACTTCAAATGGGAAACTGGGCTATAGTTTCTCCATAGTGAAGGTCTTCTTCTTTCTACTTTTCATTCTGTTATATTTGAGTCTTTTGTACAATAATTATTGATTATAAGAAAGATCAGAAATAACTGGTTTTTAGTTATTAGTCATTAAAATTCTTACTGATGACATTAGTATAGAAAAAAATTTGAAGAAGACATTTAGTCTAAATGGTAGAAAAGTAAAAAGTTATGAATAAAGATTATGAGAGAAAGAATAAGAAGGAAATTATAAATATGGTCTGGACTTATTAATTTTTATATTCTAGAAAGACTCAACTGAACTAAGCACACTGGATATGGCAAGAAGTTTGGAAATCTTTTAAGAGCAGTATCACATAAAGAAAATGTTAAGGAACACAACTACAACCTAGCAAAGGTTAGCACAAAGGTTGAAAGCAGTATAAATGTTAATGAAAACCATAGACAAAGGCATATTTTGTATGAAATTAACACCTCACCCAAATTGTTGGAACAGTGTGCTCCTTTGAAAGCTTTTGTCTAGTGTTTGTGATACCTTTGAACTGATAGCCATCTGAGTCACTCATCTCATTGCCTGTGTTTCTTTCAATTGCTTATCACACTTAGCAGTACCAGTAGTACATAAAAATATTGATCAAATAGCCTATTGAATGTACCAATAAAAATTTCAATTAAAAAAAAAAAAGAAGGACTCGTGGCCAGGAACTTCGGCACTGAGAAATCAGGACAAGATGAAGGTCACAGAGAAAAAGAAGATATGGACAGCTCTCCCCAAAGTTCATAAAAGCAAAGTACAAGCACTAATCTTATTAATTTGCTCACTCGATACTTGTTAAGCACCTATTTTGACTCAATAGGACAGTGTCTCCACAGTGATAATAGAATATCTGTGCCTCTACTTACCCTCATTACTATAAGAGTTATTTTCAAAGTATTTAAGAGTAAACCTACTTCTCATGCAAAATATCAAAAGACAAGAGGGAAGTATTGCTGAGGATGTGGGGAAGAGAGAATCCATTCACACAGCTGGTAGAGATGTAAACTGGCATAGCACTGTGGGAAATAGTATGGAAATAGTATCCTCAAAAAGGTGGAACAAGAACTGCCATATAATCACGCAACTCCATTCCTGAAGATGAATACAAAAGAAATGAAGGAGATAAGGAGATTCCCACACTCATGGCAGCATGACTCCTGGTGGTCCAGACATGGAGTCGGGGGTAAGTGCCATCAGTGGATGGATGAGGAAGATGCAGTGGAGCATGATCCAGCCTTAACAGAGGAAGTCTCGTTACTGTTGGCAGCGGAGATGCACCTGAGGGACGTCTTGTACAGGAAGATGAACAAACACCTTGTGACCTTGGTTCCATGTGAAATCTACAACAGATGACCACACAGAAGCACAGAATAGGGCGACACTTACCAAATGCTGGGAGGAGAAAGATGTTTGCAAAAGACTAGAACACTCCAGTTTACTCTGCAAGAATAATGATCCAGGAAATCTAAAGTATACTGCAGTGACTGGTGACCAGAACTAGTCACAATTATTCACTGCTGAAAAATTGCTAACAAAGTAGATTTTAAATGTTCTCACCACCCAAAAGTTCAAAGTATGCAAGTTCATGGATATGTTCTGTAGCTTGATTTTGTCATTCCATATTGCACATATATATTTCAAGATTTCATGATGTACACTGTAAAGATACAACTTTTGTACATTAAAATTCAGTAACTTCTTGAAAAATAATAACTCATTGATAGTTTTTAACTCTAAAAAGTAATGTAATCTACTACAGAACAAATCACCTGTTGTACTATTACAAATCCAGTTTCATTAGATCACTTTTACTTTAGCTGGTTCAACTCCTTTGGTCTTGTCAGACCATTTTTCTTTATTGGCATTTTGTGTCTTCCAATATGTTTTAGGACAGTAAAAAAAAAGATCTTTAGGGCCGAGGATTCAGCTCAGTGGTTCCAGTGTCTGCCTGGCAAGTGCGAGGTCCTGACTTCGATCTCCAGGACCACATATCACATTGCCAGGCTTGGTGGCTCATGCCTGTAATCCCAGCACTTGGAAGGCAGAGGTTGGAGAATTGCTGTGAGTTCAAACATAGCCTTGACTACAACACTGAGTTCAGATAGTTGCCCTGCTGTTTTGAAGAACAAAGCAATTTGTCCATTCTGTATTTTGGTGCCTTTGTTGAATTTATTTCTATACTCCCTCCTCTCTGACTTTTCTGGTTACTAGTGATCCCTTTACCATCTTATTTCTCTACAATATTTACTTATTAGTTTCTACAAATGAGTGGGAACATGTGATATTTACCTTTCTGTTACACCATTCTCTAGCAGGTCTAATTTCAGACAAATTGCTCAATCTTTAGTTGGCTTAAAATTATTCATTTAAGTTCTAACAGAAAGGAGATTTTTAAATAACTGAAATTTGTAAGATGCCCTTAGTTGTACAGATTAGCAACATTACCTGATCTCATTTTCTATAACTGAGTCTTTTAAGTTATATGTATCACTTAATGAAGTTTAGACTATAGTTTTCATCTGTATTTTAGCATTGTAGAAAGCAAGGTATTTGCCATTTCAAAATTCATTTTTGATTGAAAAAGTGAAGACTGTACTATAGCTACAATGAAAATGGCAGTAATAGTTTATTGAGTACTTATTTTGCTATGTATTATTTATTCATTCTTTAGCAAATATTCATTGACTACTAACTATATGTTAGGTGGTTCCCTATATGCAAGGATATGGCAAAGAAAAATTTCTGCCCTCATGGAACTTACACTCTCGAAAGGACAATTGTTTAGGAAACAAAATAAGTAAATTTAAACTATTTTGGATGGTTAATCTTGATTATTAACTTAATTGGTTGGCAGCTGCCTAGGAGTTTATCTGGGTGGGTCGTGGGTTCACGAACTATATCTGGTCTCTGTTTCTCTATTTCTCCCTTTGCTCTCAGCTCCTGAATCCTGTGAATTGAGCAGTTTTCCTCCACCAGACTCTTCTTCAGTGATGTTTCTGGCTTGGAGGGGGCTCATCATGGACTGAAACCTCTGAAACCACAAGCCTGAAAAGGAAAATGTAGAATGATTTAACCTGAAAATAGTGCAGCATGGGTTAATCTGAAGCTATGCTTTCTATAGTCTGTGATAAATGATTCTATGTAAGAATGTATTTTCTTGCACTGCCAGCCCCTATGCTACTATGTTGCCAAGGACACTTTGCTATCAAATTTCAACACTCCCCATCTGTCCAGGGTTTAAACCTATTCTGGAACATTTGCTCCTGACACAGAAGCTGGGAACCAAGGGGCAGGGTACAGGGCAGGGTGAGGGTCTCTAACTTCTCCCTTCCATCTGTCAGAGCCACTACTGTATCTGCGGATGCTGAGACATATATGAGGGGACTGATGGACAGGTGAGACCCCAGTCCAGGACACCACTGACTGTGAACAAAGTTCTTTCAGCCCAAGCAGATTCCTTGGCTGACCTGGCCCTGAGCTGGTGTTTACTCCATATACCAGTCTCTTTCTTATTGGCTCGTCCTTGGAAGACCTCACTCTAAACTAATGCACATTTCAAGTATGTTTCTAGCTGATATTATCTAGGTTGATGTATTCTTTCTTTGAGCCTGAACTTTCTGTAACCAATCAGTAATAATGGTAAAATATGTAACCAATCAACTGTGCTTCTGTATTGGATAGACATAAGATGTAAAGGACAAAAGACAATTTGCCTTATACTCTGAGGAATTATCCAAACCACACCTGTCAACATAAATAAAGCCTTTTGCCTCCAAATCCTGGGTAGTTTCAGTGATTTCTCATCTGCCATTTCAAGCTAAATAAACCTCTTCTCTTTTAAGTTGTGAGTGTCAAGTATTTTATTCAGCAACAGAAAAGTTAACCAATACACTGCTTAATGTACAGTATATTGTGTTGTGTTTCCTCATCTGCCAGCGTGGTAAGATCCTCGAGAGGAGGGAGATTAATCTGTATAGATAGGTTGGTACTGTTATAATTATTTTAGTAGACTTTAGGTATTATGTAGAATTAGGTTAATCATAATTTGTGCTTTATGATGTTATCATTTTATTACTAGCTTATATACTAACAATATACAGTAAACCTATAAACCCATTACTGATACCTAAACATTTGATGGTTTTGATCTTAGTAAACTTTTCTGTTCATACCTTTGTTCTGAGCGATGTCCCCAACATGTATAAATGCTTATATGCATGCATGTATGGATGGATGTATGTATGATCTTGCTAAGTCACTAAGTTGTGTAGGCCAAGCTCAAACTTGAGATCTTCCTGCTTCAGTCTGTCAGAATACTGAGATTACAGGTGTCTACTACCATGCCTGGATAATGAGTTTGAGAGCAAGGCAGTTTGAGGCAGTTGGAATCCAGATAGAAGAAGGGTAGCTGAGATGGAGATGAGGCATAGCCTTAGTAACAGTGGGATTGAAAGCTAAGTGAGTTTGAATTCTCCTGCCTCTGCCTCCCAAGTGCTGGGATTATAGGTGTGAACCACTATGCCCGACAATATGATATGTGGTACTGATTGCTGATGGGCGTGAATAACCATGCCCAGCATTGTTGTATGTGATTACCAAAGTTTGAACCTAGGATCTTGCACTTCCATGGCAGGTACCAGAACCACTGAGCTAAATACCTGGTCCTGCTCATAAGTTTTAAGTAACATTTATTACAGCATATTATTATAGTTCTTTTATCATTTAGTGTTGACAATGTTTTATTGTGCCTAATTTACAAATTTATCTATATCATGGTCATGTATACATAGGACAGTGCACAGAATAAATAGGGTTTGATGCTATCCCATGTCTCAGGCACCCACTGGGAGGCGGAAAGGCGTACTGAATTACTATGACCAAGTGTTATTTAACATTTCTCATGTGTTTAGACAAAATGCATGATGATGAAATAGTCCCAGGTTTCTTTGCTTTCATATAATATGTTCAAGGCACTGTCCTAGGGTTTTTTTTTTCCATAAAATGAAAAGCTAAATTAAGAAAAACTGAGTGGGAATATCTAAAAGGAGGAATTTTTCAAGAAGAGGGCTATATTTAAAGACAAGAAATTGAGATCAAAAGAGAAAAAGGAAAAACTATGACAAAAAAATCTTAGAATACAAAGAAAATAAAGAAATCATAATTCATAAAGCAAGATGGGACTACTTTCAGTTATGTCCAGAGAAAACAAGAAGCCTACTTTACATAAATTAATATACATAATTTGTATAAATGGTGAACTTCTGAAAAGCTGCCTGATAAAATTCAAGGTGTTCTTATAGTAAACCAGTTAATGTTATTTTCTTTATAAAAATAAATCTATTTGTTTATTATGTTCTCTGATTTTTCTTAATGTTCTTGATTATAGATGGCTAGTGTAATGGCCTTTGTTTAGCTGTTCCCCCACAGCTTCCGGCTTTTTCAGAGGTGGCTGAATCAAGAGTAGGTGACTGATGCAAAGTGGGGCTAGGCCTGGGAGCACTAGGATTATGGGCATGAGTTCTGCTCCCTAACTTGTCTCAATAAGATAAAAGGGACAGGGAGATGATGCTGGGCACCATGAACTGTTTTTGCTCTGTGACATCACTCTGCCATGTGCCATTCTGCCTTGGAGCCAGCTGATTATAAATTGAAACCTCCTCCAACTGTAAGCTAAATAAATAAACCCTTTTCCTCTTTAATTTTGGTATTTCGTCTCAGCAGTGAGAGAGAAGTAACTAACACAAATAGTGAAGAAATTTTAAAAAAATAGCTAGTTTTTGTACAAAGTAAAGTTTAGGACATAATATGTTGTGAAAATGCATAAATGCCTTTTCTTAATTGACAGTGTGGTGACATTTGGAAATGGGGCATTTGGACAGTAGCTAGGTCATGAGGGTGTTGTCTCATGAATATGATTAGGGCCCTCATAAAAATATGTTATATATTGTGAAATAGAAAATGCTAAATGTAAAATAGGAAGAAGGGGGAAAGTGTTGAGATTGTAACAAAAAAGTAAGGAAACAAATTTTATATATATGGGGGGGCGGTAGGGTGGGTAGGGCTATGGGAAAAAATGAGAATTAAGTTGTGTCTTATACTGGTACAAATCCCCATTATGGAGTGCAATCATGATGTGTATATTTAATGTACCAATAAAGATTAAAAAATTAAAAAAAAAAAAAAAGAAGAAGAAGGGGGTAGGGAAAAGGCCAGAAAGAGTATAAAGAACAGTAATGGAGGATGAGGAAGGAGTTAATTATTTTGTTAAGAAATCATGATGTTGATGTGAATTTATGAGGTGAAATAGCATGTTACCAAATAGCATATATGGCAAGTTTTGTCTTTTCAAAGATGTAGAATGATGTTCACTTAACTGTTTTTATCTGTCTCTGGGAGTGAGAGGCAGAGCATGTGCTTCTTTTTGTTTGAGTATTTTTTGACTTGTGCTATTATAAACTTTCTAAATGGAAGAAATTAAGAATTGATCTATGTGGGGTGATATGTATGTTAATTTCTTGATCATATTAATCATTTCACAATAATATATCTCAAAACATAATATTGTACACCTTAAAGGTATGTGATTATATCTGTCAGTTATACTCAGGAAAAAAAGAGAGACTAGCAAGCTACTTGGATTTCTTTTTGCCGTGTGAGGATACAGTGAGAAATCAGCAGTCTGCAGCCTACAGTAGGACTCCAACCAGAACCTGACCATACTTGTAACTGTGACCTCAGTTTTCTAGTCTACATAACTATGGGAAATAAATGTCTGCGGTTAGTAAGTCAGTCAGTCTGTGATACTTTTAATAGCAGTTCAAACTAATCACAGTGCTTTTAAAAGTACAAAATCATAAAGTTGATTACATTTTCAATGCATGTTTTAGCACTATTAGTGTGTGAGTAGGGTACAGAATTCCTTAATGGGGAAAGATTATGGCCTGGAACCTGTTGGTGCTGGCTTGCTCATTCTGTGGCTAAGTCTCCCCTTTTAACCTTCACTTCCCACTTGACAAGAGTAGATCTTTGGGCAAAAGGGATGCTAGAAGCGATTGTGTAGAAGGACGGTACACTTCCACCACCAGGATCATGGCCATTTTTGCTCTATCACCGAACACCTCATTATCATTCTCTCAGTAGTCCTTCTGTATGAGCTATGGGTATAGATTTATGTACTTCAGAGAGGTAAATAGGAGATAGTTCCATTCTGTATTATGTGACTAGTTTTTTAAAAACTATATCTAAGATTTATGATTTTATGTGTTATATGTATTTCTCATATATTTATTTCAACTGACACAAAGACTTAAAAGTTATACATCTTAATGGAGTACTATATAATTTTTAATACATTTATAAACTGTGTGATATTTAAAATTAATGTGTAAAGTTTAACTTTTTTTTGTATATATTACAGAATATTTAGATCAGGTTAAATGCTTATCAAACATCATGTCTGTGTGATGTAAACTTCCAAAATCTCATCTTTTTTCTTCCTGAAATGTACAGTACATAATTGTTGTCACTATACTGTGCAATAGTATCCCAGAAACTCTTACTCCTGTTTAACTCTAAGCTAGTAACCACTGGTCAGTCTTTCTCCATTCCTCCTCCCACCTTCAAATCTTTTTTTTTGGGGGGGGGGTCTTGCTTTGTAGTTCAGGCTGGCCCTGAGCTCACTAAGTAGCCCAGGACAACCTCAAATTCCCAGCAATCCTTCTGCCTCTGCCTCCCAAGTACTGGGATTACAGGCATGAGCTACCACTCCCGGAACTGTGGTATGTGGTACCGATTGCTGGTGGGTGTGAGTCTCCACGCCTGGCATTGTTGTATGTGGTTATTAGGGATCAAACTCAGGCCCTTGTGCTTGCAAGACAGGCGCTGGAACCACTGAGCTAAATCCCTGGCCCCTATGTTGTTATATCTGATGTAGAATAGCTTTCCTAGTTTCTGACATATCTTCCTAGGAAAAGAGACAGTTAGCTAAATGAACAGTTACCTAGGTAGCCACTTACAGAGTAATAATTCTATTTATTATTGTTCCTCTGTTGAAATTAGAACTTTTAGGAACCTAAGGTAGGATCTTAAGAAATCGAAATCTTTGTCAGTAATACTTCTATAATGAATAGTGTTAATAAATTGATCATAATGTTTAAGGTAAGTCTTAGACTGAACCATATGCAATTGCCAATATTGGATTATTTTGATCTATGAAAATGTTGTTTTCTATAGTTTAACAAAAAATTCATTTTTCCTGTTATTATACTTGTTAATATTCATAGAGGTCATTAAAGAAATTGTGAAATTGAAAATAAGATGTTTAGTGAAATTAATGAATATGGAGTTATAGCAACATCAATAAAATTATATTGAAATATTGAATTATAGATGAGTTTCTCTAGAAATTTTGCATATTGAGTGCTGCAAGTATATTAGTACATTTTATACATTTTTATTTACCATGTCCAGATAAATTTCTTACCTGGTAGAATTGGCATTTGATGTATATTTAGATTTATTCTATCATTTTGTTTCTTAATGTTCATTTTTTAGATAATGTGACCTTAGAGTAAGGTGTGAGACAAATTCCAGAAATATCTCTTGATACTATTGTCTGTTTTCTTTTAGAATTTAAAAATAATGTCTTTAAAAGAAAATGTATGTTTATAATGTTCTTTGAAACACATTTATTGGATAGTGGTAGCAATCCTGGGATCAAAAGCAGCATTGGCAAAATTTGACTTAGTTTTATCACTCCTAGGAATTTTCAATAAATCTCCTGTACAGAATTATCAGCTATAAATAGAGATCAGCTAATTTGATGAAGAGGCTATAGATCTATAGATAATTGAACACATACATCATAGTTTAAAAAAAAAAAACACAAGAGATGACAGTAACAATGAATAGGGCAGAAGAGAGAAAAGAAGGGGCCAGAAAAGGAAAAGGAAAGAAAAGTAAAGAAAAGAAAAAAAAAATGATGGATTTGTGTGTAACAAAACGCCATTCTAATACTGGCCTACTTAACACGCTTTCTCACTGGAAGGATTTGTTCTTTCCCGGACTCTTGTGGCTTGGTTGCTTTCTCTCCATTTAGAGGGAGGATAGCCTCCCTTTCTCCTTCTCTGATTCTTTGACCAGACTACATGTTGCTGAGGCAGTGTGGAAGTAATAGAATCCATCATCTGCAAGCTGGTCTGTAGGCTGGATTCCAGCAGAAATGTTTGTGTTATCCTCAGGAATACTTTATCACTGCCTGCTTACAATTTAAAAAAAATGTTTAAAGAGGCTCCTTTAGATGGATTAGTAACGCTGCTTTTTATTACTCTTTCTTTCCTACCTCTTAGGAGTGTATATTCTTTGGTATACCAAACACATAGGGAGAAAGAATTTCTGTATATGAGTTTGTTAAAAGTTACTTTTTTATGGTTGTGTTTTTGAAACATTATTAATGTATTTTTATTACAATGTGTTTGCAGTATATAATGATTGTACTTGTGGGGAGTTTGTATATGAGCACGACACATCTAAAGTTTGTGTGTTTGCGTGTAAGTACAGGTGTATGCACATGCATGTGTTTGTTTTTCAGTTTGAAGAATAGAGTTGCAGAACTGTGAAAAATGGATACATGCTTTAGTATCCAGGAAGATTTCTACTTTCAAAGAAGACAGTTGGAAAGTAGGTTACAAAGTATAAAACTGTGTGGCCAAATCATAATCCTGGGAAAGGAGCTACTGTTGAACCATGTTTTCACACAAATCTCTGCACACTGCATCCAATTGACTAGTGACTGAAACAGATTAATTTGTACAGGAGCCATATGGAGCAGTTGATGTTACATAAGCAGGTTCTTAAATATCTCCAATATAGCAGGTATTAAACTACTTTATCTACACATGCCTACATTCCATTTCTTGCTGGACCACATTTGCCAACCCCTAAGTCATGATAAATAATCTAAATAGGATTGTTTATGGAGATAGTCCATTAGACAGTCAGTGAATTAGGAAAATTCTCTAGAATTCACTTTCAGTATGCATTAAACAAATCTTAGTAAGTACTGGGGATTATTATGGGTGTTAAGGACACAGGAAAAATCTTTTATTCTCTAGTAGAAGGGGATAGATAATAAGTAGACAAATAACTAGGGTTGGCTAGGTAATGATGGGTACTAGACTGAGAAAAGAGCATAGAGAGGGGCTGGAAAACATTGTTGAGGAGGCAGATATTGCAGTCTTTTGAAAGGGGGTGGGCTATATTCATATCTAGGGCACATGAGTATTGTGCCAGAGCTCTTGAGTCTCCTGCATTATTTCCTTAGACTCTGTACCCTGCTCAGAACTCAAGAAAAGAGGACGTTTAGCTATATAGAGTTAGGTAGAACCACTAAAAATTAAGTCAGAACAAACACCGAGAACACCCTGTATGATAGTGGATACTAACAGTCAAATGGAACAACTAAGTAACAATAATAAGAGATCCTGAGAGAGATGTATAACTTGCTCCTGATTTAAATATTTGAGTCTAGGACTTTGTATCTCTTCCAGGGTTGTCATTCTTAGTTCAACCTAGGAGACCAGTGCTTAGAAAGAAGCAGCAGTTCCACACATGAGAATATGATACAAGTTTTTATTGACTGGCCTGAGGAAGAGCAAGCTATAGAAAATTCTGATCCCCTTGGTATTCCAGAACATGTGTTTTATTAGGTGCTGGCCTCTGCCTGTGTGGCGTTTCCTATCTCTTAGATGGAGTTTTTAAACTTGAAATGTTCCTTTCCTTGTCTTTGTTTATCAAACCTGTAGGTATCTCCTAAAGACAAGAGCTTTTTAATTTTGTTTCTGTAGTTTTCTGCACTAGTAAATGCTTAATAAATATGTTACACAAATAAGTGAGTGGGATGAAAGAAGAGAGCATGATTGGCATATACCTACTTCAGTTTTCTGTCCTCTAATTGCTGTTACAAGCGGCATTTCCAGGCTGTGTCCTATCCTTGACTGCTCTTAGACTTTTTCTCTTTATATTCTCCTGACTAAAATAAAACAAAACTATGGTTAAGAAGGTCACTAGACAACTTATTGAGGTTTCAGAGAGAGAGGCTTTCCCTGTTATGTTTCTGACTGGACATCAAATAGTTTATTCCTTTCTCATAGACTTCAAAAAAATGGCTGCTGTTCCCTTGCTAGGACCTTCTGTTTGCTCCTTGCTTCACTAACTCTCTCCTCATTCTGCAGGCAGACAGAGTGGAACAGGATTACATTTGTAATCTGTCATCTCTTCTTGTCACTTGGCAAGATATAGTTGAGTATTTCGAGGGGCTTGGGAGATAGTTATTAAGAGAGAAGCAGCTTTGATTTGTGAGAAGTTGGGGGGGTAGGATGAATGCACAGATAATTTTCAGTTCATTAAAGACAGCAAATATCTCAAGCTCTGGTCCCATTGGCATGTCTTTCTTGCCCTGTTCCTAACATGTTAGTCTATCCTTCACGCACACTGCACCTCAACCTGAAGAGGTGCAGCCTGACAGCTGCTTCTCAGCCCTGGGAAACAAATGGTTTGGTCTGTCACATAAACAGAGCTGAAATCCTTAGGGCAGTTGAAAAAACAAGAAGAAGAAATCCCAAAAGCCTAGGATGATGAATTTTAGCTTTGTGAGCCAGCTTTGATCTGTGCTTAGACATTTATTTTAATAGTTTTTAGCAAAGTCTAAAGCAAAGTTTGATAATTTTCTGTTGTCATGGTTCTCATAATCCTTGTGGTGATAATTATAACTGTTATGATTGAATGCAAACACTGACCCAGCCATGATCTTTGTGGTTTACGTGGATTATCTCATTTAATCCTCCAATACTATAATTTAGTACTTTGACAGAAAGAAAAACTATGTAGTTTCTAACTGGAGGAATGAGCTTTGAGTTAGGGTAAAGCCATGAAGGGAAGTCATTTGCAAACTGGAATATTTTATGTTATTCTCATCTCATCCTTAATGTTTAGTGTATAGATTTCAAACTAGATGTGAGGAGTTTGGGTTTACACAAAGAGAAACAAGAGATAGTTATGTCATAATTATACCTTGTTGCTCTAAGAAAGAGATTGTAAGGGCTTCCCACTTTTTGGCTAACTTTCTGTTCATCCACATGAGAGGATGGAGAGGGTTCTATCTTTAGTCCACAGTTACATATACCACAGTGAGGAAAAAAAATGACCTAAAAATGGTTATTGAAAGTTTTTTCCCAATGAATTGTGATGTTTTATTTTCTCATGCAAACTAAAGACTACTTTAATAGTTTTTAAAAATAGACTTTAAATGTGCTTCTTGTAAGTATGCATAAAATTGTACCAGTAGTAGACTTGCATATTCAAGAACTATTTTAAGTTGCACACAAGAACTATTTTTAATTTCCCATTTTAGCCTGGATTATAAATCAACAAACATTTCCAAATTTCTGTTCCATGCCAGGTGTTGGGTATTTGAGGTGGAGTTCAGTTGAACAGCACCAAGTGTAGCTTGTGCTTACTTTGGACAGCACTCAAGAGGATTTATTTAATCCTGGATGCATTGCAATGTTCTTGTTTAAACAGATTTCACGTTTCCAGAGAGAACCCAGGCTTTACTTTAGTGGCCACATGATTAAACTCAGTTAATATGTCATCTGAATGTGATTTTTAGTTAAAAGCAGTGATAAGTTGGGTGCAAGGGAATATTAGGTATAGTTTTGAATATGGGTTGATGGCAGTAGAGGCTTTGTTTATATATGTTTTCTTTTCTTCAGTGTACTTTTATGAAGGCCTCATAAGATGGTCTAACTTGAATGATATTAAGTTTAGGCAGCTCAAAATTACATAGTGAAGATACTCTTTTTTGGATTAGGTGCATTCAGAGTGGTATGGCTGTAGACAATACCCTTTTTCAAATACTACTTCAGGTTAAAGAAAGTTAGCTAGTGTGACCGTAATGTATAAAGGCTGGTACACAAAAGGACAGAGGCCAAAGTGGTGAGGGGAACAGATTAAATGTTTGATTTCCCCCCCTAAAACATCTCTGAAGCCATCTTATAAGGTCAGTATGCTGTGAGAGGCCATATGCAGAGTTGAAAGAAATCAAAATTTGCATGCTAGCTCACTCTTATTTACTACTTTTGGTATCTTAGCTTTGGTTTTATCCTCAGTGAGATGGATATTATAGTATTTTGTAGGTTGTTTTGAAGATTTAAGTCTAAAGCACCTTCAGTAATGCTTGACATGTTTCAGACATTAATGGTTGTCACCTGAATTCCCCAGCCAGGAAGTGGTGCTATAGTAGAAAACCTTTACTATTCTATAAGTAGTATTTATATAGTTAATAAGAGAGAGAGAGACAGAGACAGAGAGACAGAGAGACAGGGAGGGAAAGAGAGAGACAGAGACAGAAAGAGAGAGACAGAGACAGAGAAACAGAGAGAGAGAGAGAGAGAGAGAGAGAGAGGTACTTTTTAATCAGAAGAGACAGACTGACAGACTGAGCTGAGCCTGAGAGTAGGAAGGTACCTGGTATATTCTTGGAAATCTTAAAGATTGGAAGCAATATTTTTCATGTTAAATTATGTTGGTTCTACCTTACCATATATTTTTTCCCCTAAGTGCCACTCTTTATATTATTAATATTTTTCTTTAACAACTTACTTCATTTTATTTAAATGCATTCAAAATTTAATAATTGAATTGAAGAGTTGATTTATTTTATGATGTTGTTCCCAATTCACTTTACAGTAAGTAACTATAAGTAGAAAAAAAATCTTAGTATAATCTGAAAATTTCATGTATATGTATTATGCTTCAAAAAAACTTTGTGTAAGACTAACTGGATTAATTAGTGAGAAAAAGGAGGAATAAAAAAGATAAATAATGATATGGCTATAAATTTCTAAGATATATAGTAATAAATGAAAATAGACACATGAATTTTTTTTTTTTTT